>JAIXND010000847.1:0-68595 GCA_023646645.1 Varanus salvator macromaculatus | reverse complement strand
TATTGAGTTGTAAATCTTGTAGACAAGTAGCAATAAAGGACTCTAGTTTTATGCTTGTGAATGTGTGGGTTGTTTACATATTGAGTACCACCTCGACACTCAATAAATATTGAATATTAATAAATATTGATTTATTTGAAATATTGATTTATTCAGCAGAAAAAATGGACTAAAGTTCACAAAATTATGAAATGTTTAGATTACATTTTTCTTATGACATGCCCCTGCTATTGAGATTGGGCCGCCAGAGAATAATGTAGCATTTAGGGAGAAAGATGCATCCCAGGAGACTTGCACCAGAGGCCAGGATGGAGAAGATCTCCACAGCTACCATAGCCTTCCCCTTAGTGCTCAGGTAGGTGGGCACAAAGAAGACCCACACACTGCAGAAGACCAGCATGCTGAAGGTGAGGAACTTGGCCTTGTTGAAGCTGTCTGGCAGTTTCCTGGCCAGGAATGCCACACTAAAGCTGAAGAGAGCCAGGAAGCCTGTGTAAGCCAGCATTACATAAAACAAGGTTACAGAGTCTTCATTGCATTGCAGTATGATCTCTTCAGAAAGAGAATGAAAGTCCAGAGTTGGGAAAGGGGGGAGAGGTCAGTAACCAGAGAGAAGGCAGATGAAAGCTTGGAAGAGGGGACAGACCAGCACAATGGAGGTTGTCAGTGGTCTCCTCAACAGCCGACCTGCCATGTTTCCTGGCTTGGTGGCCATAAAGACCAAAATAATTCATCTCCACCATGATACCCCCAAAGGAAGATGTGCAAATCTTATTTCTCTTGCTTAATTTGCACCTTTTAATTAATCTTTGGAAAATAGGTCATATGTATTTTATTTGCTTATTAAAAATATCCCCTCCCCAAGAACCTTTATAAGCTTTTGATCAGTCTTTTTTCATGAAGACCATTCTTTCTAGAAATGACTAGAAGGAAGTGCTAAAATATCTCCCCTGCACTCTTATCTGAATTTGCACCCACATCAACCTAAGCCTGTTAAGCACAATTTCTCTTCCTGATGTGCACTGATCTCTTTAAATTTTTCTCCTTTCCTTGAGCTTTTCGTGGTCCCTGAACTGCTCTTATTCTTAATTTCTGCATTTTCACACAAAACTAGGGAAGCATATTAAACACAATTTTTCTTTCGTTGTACATGGTTCTACTGAGGTTTGACACCTGGCAGCAGAAACATGTCTGAAAAGGCAGTATCAAGTTGCCGGTCCCAGTAAATCTGGCAGGAGGGATCCTCCAGCTGCCCCAGTCAGATCTGAACAAACACCTTTAGCTCTCATGCAAGCACAACCAGGTGAGAAGCTGGGGCTTTGAATCATGAGGAGTCGGAAGGATGGTGATTATTTATTATTTATTTAACAATTTATATGCCACTCCCTTGCAAACAAGCCTTGGGGCGGCAAACAAGTCTCGGGGTGATGAGTCTGTGCATGGAGGCATTCATGAACTACTGTGCAAAATGTTCTATTATTTACAGAGAATGCATCTGCTGTAAGTGTTGAACACTCATTGAACCAGAAAAGCTTAGATCTGCAATGTAGAGGACATATGAAGCCATCCAAAACAGTAACAACTTTTGCTTTCCTTGAGCTTTTTTTGGAATGCACAGAACTCCTATTCATTAACTTCTTTGTCTTCATTTCTGAGGTACCTGCAGAGGTGGAAAAATCCCTCTGCACAAGGTTCACATCTGTAGCAGCAAACGGCTTTCCCTGGGGACTCTCCTCCAGTGCCCGGAGTGCATGGCTCCACACACTCGCATATGGGATTGCCTAAAATTGAAAGAGAGAAAGAATTCAAAGTATTAGGATGGATCGGCAGATGGCGCCACGGATCAAGGTGGTATGACTATTTCTCAAGGTTTCCAGCCTCCTCATCAACATGAAAAGAGGCTCCTATTAAAACCCCTCAGAGGCAGAACCAGGATCTTTGGAGGCTGCCTTTATTGGATTGAGGCTTCAGTCCATTGTGCCAAGTCTTCCTATCACCAGTGTCTGGCTTTTTACACATAACCAACACTCATATTTGATACCCTAGACATGATATTCAATAAAGTTTCTTTACGCATTTATAATTAAATGAGTTTTTAACCAGGTTCAAATGCTAATATATTTCAAAAATATGTATGACAAGCAATAACAAAATAAATAATGGCCTCAGAAAGAAGCACAGCATTTCCAAATGTGGGATTGTGCCATCCCTCTGCTTCCAAGACCAATATGATTCACTGCAGCCCAACCTTCATGGTCCAGCCAATTGCTTCAGAGTGAATGGAGAAATGTTGGGCTAGGGGGGCACTATGATCAACCCAACCAATCTTCACTGGGTGCAAAGTTCCATTTGGAGACTGAATGACAGCAGGTTCAGGCCAAATCCTCGATACAGACCAGGCTTTTGCTGTTTCAGAGATACCATTTTTACCAATGCCTGCTGAGGTGTATCCTCTCAATGCTCCTGTTCTTGTGTGTAGTCAATTCATCTTGGACTTCTGGCAACCTCATGAATGCGTCTCCTCCTATACCTTCAGTCATTCTCTGCCCTGATGGGTTCTTGTCAACTAAGGCAGCACCTCCCTGATGGAGACCATTCATCTCCTCCTGGTATTCCTCTTATTTTTCTTCCTTTTCCTTTCCTGGACAAGGGGCTTAGCTATGTGGTTTTGGCCACTTCTAGGCACTCTTGAATGAAGGCCAGTTTCTCGATGCATTTTAATCACTCTTTGGGTTTATTTTCAGAATGGAAACTCCCTAAACACCCTATGAAGTGAGCTTTGCTGGGGGAAAGGGAGGAACCCTGTTGATAGCCTTGGCCTCTTGAGTATCTTTAGAATCCCAACACCCACAGTATGCTTTTGAATTGGCTCTGTAGTGGGACTGGAGGTGAGGTGCTGCTGCTGCATGCTTCTTTCCTTTCCTGGTTGGCCAGTCTTCCATCCCATAGGACACCAAGGTGGATTCTGCCCTGGCTCCTGGCGCTTATGCCATGGAGCACCAGGAGGCTCTCCTTTGTCTCCCAGGCTCTCACCCCTGAGATTCATTCCTGGCCTCTATTAAGGTTGCCACTGTCACGAATGAGCTAAGAACCCTGTTCTTACCCATTGCTTGGGAAAGAGAGCTTGACTGGGGATCTTTTAGGTTTTTGGGGAATGAGAGTGGGTACTGTAACTTCACCAAAAAAAGCACATGCACACAGTCCTTTTTTCTATAAGATTATTTTATTTTCACAATAAGAAAGATGCATAAGGAGGGATGGGCTGCTCAATGGCCATAAGAGGATCATGAAAAGAAAGCTTCCAATGCCTCTTTAAGATAATCAAGAACAACTCCAGGCTAGCAGCTGATTGTGAACATGATTTGAAGGAAGACTGCCACGAGAAGAATTTAATAAGGAGGTATTGTTTTATGGGCCATAAACTCTCATCACAAAAGCCTCAGTGGGGAGTGATTGTGACTCTGTGGACTAAGAGTGGGAAAGAGTTTTCTAACTCAAAACTAAAGAGACTTTGGTTTACAGAGTGTAAACATTTTAGCAGTTAAGCTTAATTAGATTTGGCTCACATCCAATACAAGATGATACAGTAAACCATACTAACAGGACAAGCTTGTGATTTTTGAGTAAGTAAAAGCTTCATTTTCAATTGTTTAAAGTGTTCAATGAAACTGAATCTTAAAATAAATGAAATATAAGACGTATGCAGATATTTAGAAAGCTATAAACAAGGAATACTGTTTACATTCCTGAGTACTGGGCAAGAATTGTTTGTTTGTTTGTTTGTTTGTTTAACATATTTGTATGCCACCCCCATTGCAATCTAGCCTTTAATTTAAAACAATTAAACTATTTAAAACTGGACCATCTTGAGATACAGATTAAAATACAATAAATACTAAATACCATATTTTTTGCTCTATAAGACTCACTTTTTTCCCCCCTCAAAGTAAGGAGAAATGTCTGTGCATCTTATAGAGCGAATATGTGTGTGCAGTAAGTCTGTCAGATGTGCAGCCCATGGGGAAGGGATGGGGAATGTGCCTGTGATTATGTGCCCATTGGATTCAGAATATTTTTTCTCTTGTTTTCCTCCTCTAAAAACTAGGTGCGTCTTATGGTCAGGCACATCTTATAGAGTGAAAAACATGGTAACAATTTAGTCTAACAATTAAAATAACTTTTAAATAAAAAGGTCCTTAAAAGCAAATAACGATGGCACCAGGCGGACCTCTCTGGGGAGCGCATTCCATAGGTGGGGAGCCACCGCAGAGAAGGCCCTCCTCCAGGTACTCACCCTCCTTATCTCCCTCACAGAGGGTTCCCGGAGAAGGGCCTCTGCTGCCGATAGTAATGGCATAGTTGTGTCTAGAGGAAAGCAAACTGTAGCAAAGAAGTCATTGAGAGCTCCCTGTGCTGCATGAAGGATTTATAATGGTTTTACCTTGGTGAAATAAAACTCAGTAACAGGATATGGACACAGAGCTCCATCTGCTGGAAGAATATTGAATGGGTCTTTCAATTTGGTGGAATAAAGTTTAAAGAATAAGTGGTTTAATTGAATTTTGAATATTGACCTGTGAGTTTTATATTGTTGATGCCACAAAGACAATCACAATGAAAAATCTCACTCTGTCTGGATACATGAAACAAGAAGTTATCATATCTGAACCTAACCACAGCTTCCTGATTAACACATACAGAGAGAGTGAAGAAAACATAGTGGGGGCCTCAGAAGCTTGAAGACAAGACCCTGCAAGGATTTAATAAGATCTTGGGTTTACGTATGAAGGGAAACAAATAATTCTCAGGAACTGAAAGAGATGAGAGAGCAGTTGAAACAGGATATTAATCAGATATAAATTTAAAATCCAAATGCTTCTACAAAATTGATAAATCTAGTGAAGGTGCTGGAGAAGAAATTTGAAGAAACAGAGGCATTGGCTAAAGCTAATGCATTGGATATAATAGTCCATTCTGAAAAATAACAGTGTTGGAGAAAAAGGTGATTGATTTGAACAACAGAGATTGTAGAAGGAATTTACAACTGGGAAATGTAATGATTATCAATGGAAGAAAAGCAACTCAGGAGTGATGTGCTTGCATGGTTTAAAGAACTGATGCCTGATGAAAAATAATAAGATGATGATAGAGAGAGGATGCATCAAGTGGCCCCCCAGTGCCTAGCTAGATTAACTCTGAGAGATGTATTGATAACATTTGTTAATTAGTATAAGATGATGAGAAGGTTGATGAGAAGGTTGAGAGCTTGGGTAAACTAAAGTTTAAGGAGGCACCAATTCAAATGTTTCAAGATTCATGCTTCCGGACTATTTTATTAAGACATTCATTGAAAGCATGCAAGATTATTTTGTTGAAGAATAATATTAAACATGCTTGGGGATACCTCATGTGTATGAGAGTCTGGCATAATGGAAAACATAATAGAATTGAATTACTGGAACAAGGTCTAACATTGGCACATAAATGGGGCCTGATAGATGAAGAACAGTGGAAAGAAATTGAGAAAATGGATCAGAACAGAAGACATACTCAGGAATCTACTTTGAGAAAATGAAATGGAGCAGTTGGTGCAGTTTCTTTAATCCCCACTCCTGACAATGGAGGAGCAGCTTTTGCAACAATTCAAAAACTTCTCCAGGATGAAAAAAAAAACCTTTATTCAGTAATATATTGGAAGGAGGTGAGATGCTAGCATCTTGGAAATACTCTTCAATAATTTCAATTCTAAAACCAAATAAAGATTTGATGGATCCTGGAGCCTATAGATCTATAGAGCTCATATTGTTGAGTAGATGGGAAAAAAGCAACAAAAAATTTACAGCAATATTTGCAAAGAGAATAAGTAGTTTTATTGGTAATTATGTTACTGTAGATCAAAGCAGTTTTATATTAGATAGGCAGATGGCAAATTTGACAAGAAAAGTATTAAGCTGAATTGAATATATGTACAACAAAAATTTAAAAGCTTGTATAATGGCATTAGATATTTTTAAAGTTTTTTATTGTGTGAAATGATCAACAATAAAGATATTAATAGAACTAATGGAATTTGTTGCACAATTTGGAAATATCAATCAATTCAAGAAACATTGCAATGGTAATAGTAAATGATGGTATAGCTGAACAAATATATCTGGCCAAAGTACTAGAAAGGGTTGCCCTCTCTCTCTCTGATATTGTTTGCTTAGTTACAGAACTACTAGCAAATAGTATCAGGAATGATAATTTAATAGAAGGTATAGGGTTTGAGAATTAAATTAAGATTATCTTATTATATGCTACATTATTAAGAATAAAGGACCAAGTTAAGGTTATGGATTAGATTAAAATACATGTAACATAATTTGGAGAAATAGCAGGTTTTCAAGTAAACTGGGACAAATCAGAGATGATGTTATTTAATTGTAATAAAATGAAAAAGGATGAGATTAAAGACAACTTAGAAGTTAAGATATGCAATATTATTAAACATTTAGGAGTAAATATTACAAAACTTGCAATATTTAAAAGAAAACAATTTTGACAAATTAAAATATGAAGAGAAAGAGAAAAGGAATGATTTTAAGAAGATTGGTTTATCATGGTTTGGTAGAATAGTGGCATTCAAAATGAAGATTTTACGTAAGATTAATTTTTGCAGCAAAACTGATTATAGCAAGGAATTGGAAAATAAAAGATGACTATCAAATAGTTGACTGCTATAAAGAAGTCTGCAATATAGCTATTAAAGATAAGTTAACTTGTGATATGAAATGGAAAAAAGGTTTGATAAGTGAAAACAAATTTGAAATATTTGGAGACCTTTTACTGAATCTGTTTTAATAAAAGGAAAGGGGTGTGAACCACCAAAAGAGTCAATGCAATTCTGGAAGGCACATGGGGCAACCTGAATGAATCAATGATATTACACTAAGTGACTAGAGTTCTAGGTCCTGGTGGAGGTAGCCCTGGTATCGTTTTATTTAATTCTGTTTATGAGTAATGTTTAATTATGTTCATTCTTATTACAATACTTGTATTGTTTTTGCTAGTTTAACAAAAATTAAACCTGGTGGAGGTAGCACAGATACTAATGCATTATTTAATTATGTATATTGTTACTATATTGATTGTATTGTTTTTGTTAGTTAAAAAGGGGATAGTCACAAAACAGCTTGGTTTTTATCAGTACATATTCCTGGTAAAATTAACCTTTATAAAATAAACCCTTGGCCTACAGGAAGCTATTCTGCTTCTTCATGTTCCCTCCTCACAGAGGCTCCATGTGCACAATGCAGGTGGACAGGGTAGGACCCATCAAGACAATCAAGCACTGAGGAACCCTCATTGCTTTCAGGACCATCCAGATCTTCATAGGATCTACACAGTGGAAGGCTTTGCTGCTGGTGCACTCCAGTAGTCAAGGCAGATGTGTGATCTCATTTCAACTGCCTCTCCCTTTGGCCACCAGGACATACATCCATGCACCTGGACAATCCAGCTTCAGAGATGGAGCTCCAGAGGCTGCCTGGATGACAGTGAAGGAACCCTGAGCACTCCTCATTCTGGGCCACTGGCAGTGACGGAGTGTCAGTTTTCTCATGTCACCCAGTGCATTACCATGCCAAAGCATCAGCCCATCAGCCACAGAGCTTCATCTTGCTCTGATGAGGAGAAATAGAACTTGGTGCCCTCTGAGTGCTGACAGCACTGCAGCCCAAACCCTTGAATGACCTCACTGAGGTGTTTAGTCAACACGGAAGCAAATGAAACTCGCAGAACCCCAAACCTTTGGTGCCCAATGGCTGATCAGAAGTTCCTCACACAAACGACTGACTTCTGATTGGCGTCGTGGCAAGACAGCTGTGAAGAGCAAGGGCTCCCACTATCACGTCAGTATCTCTGGCAGTGAGCTGTGGGAGGCTCATCCAAGCCCTGTCGGGGCAAAGATTAGATTGTCCAGGCATTCTTTTGGTGAGTGTGGGGCAGCAGTTCCACATTTACTGGAAGAAATTCAGGCTTTTCTTAACCAAACAGCACAGGGGAGAGTTCAGCTCCCCGCAATCCATCGATGGTTGAATAATAGCATAGAATAATTAGCTAGAAGTTCATTGGACCTGCTGGGTGAGCATTTTTATTTTTCATCTTCATGACTGCCCATGAAAGAACTGCAGCTGTTCCTAATTGGCATAAAGAAAGAAAAGCCCCTTTGATGGAGGGAGGAATTTTCCCTCCCCCCATGGAGTTATAAGTGGCGACTGATCTAGGGAAGAGGAACAGAGACTTATGTTGAAAGTTTGAGACTGGAGAGAAAGACCTTTTTTTTCTAACCTCCCCATGGGCAAAGAATCAGAATAAATAATTACTGGGGAATGAGTGATAGAAGAACAAAGTTTACTTGCTGAGCGGCCATTTTTCTTTGGATCTTGTTCCTTTGCTGGTACAGTCCTTCTTCAAAATAATTTTTGTGCCAAGAGAAACAAATTTGCATCTCTTTTGTGATGTAATTAAAAAAGAAAGAAAAAGACAAAATAGCCCTTTGCTGCCACCCAGTGGCCATTGGATTTACAGCAAGTCCCCCCTTTTTTTTTCTTCCTTTTTTTTCTCGTCTCTATTTCTCTGTTGTTGTCTTGTAAGTTTTGGTAAAAAAAAAATTACCATGAAAAAAAATACATTCTTCCTCCTCTTCGGCACCTACATCAGCTGCTCAGAGTCCAACCCCCCAGCCTAAAGCGACAGATGTTGAAAAATATCAAAAAGAGCAACAAATGACGCTTCTGGCAATACAGACATCTTTAACAGCCTTGCAAGCATCCCAAGAGGCAATGTCAACATGACAGGAAAGCATCTCAACTGAACAAAGGGAACATCTTGATAAATTGGATAATTCTATTAAGGAGGTATCAACCCAATTGATGGACATTCAACTTAAAATCGAACAGAATACACAAAAAATACAGCAAGCACATGAAAAACTGGATATGGTAGATAAAGAAATACAACTAATTAAGCAAACAAACAAGTCACTATGGGATTCACTTGCCATACTAGAGAAAGAAGGAAGACTTGAGAGATTTAATGATTACCATCCTGGCAGAGCTGTTAGAAATAGAAAGTGAAGAGATTGGAGCAGCGATTGATCTTATTTACAGAGTTAATTCAACCTATGCCAGGAAAAACAAACTTCCAATGGAAGTTCATGTTCAATTTGCTCTAAGATCTATAAGAGACAATGTTTTGAGGGCCATACATGAGAAACCTTTAAAGGTGGATGATCACTATGAGGTGATGGTTGTGAAGCAAATACCATGGAGGATTAGAGAAGGATGAAAGAAATACTTATGCCTTACTACAAAGTTGATTAAGAAAGAGATTATGTTTGGGTGGCTAATACCAGAAGGAATAGTTTTCATCTGGAACTCTACAAGATACAAATTGGATTCGATCTTTAAGACACAAGAGTTCTATGAAAAATTTAGAAGTATGCTTGAAGAGGAAGAACTGGGTGCCACAAAAGAAGGAGGGGAAGGTGCCGAATCAATGGAATTAACAATGTATCACTCTGAGAAAGGAGAAATAGAAGTACAATGAGAAGTACAGACAACAAAGGAAAAGAGAAGGGATACAGGGGTAAAGAAGATATAAGAGAGTTTGGTATTTTGAAGGAAATGATTTGCAAATGGGCTGGTATGAGAAGGCTAAGTCACATGGTTCTTTTTTAAGTTACTATATTATAAAATTTTTAATATCGGTGTGGGAAATGTTAAAGATAAAACTGTATAATAAATTACCAAGATGGCTTTCACCCAGGGAAGCTTTTGTGTATCCAAATGCATTGAATTTTGAATTTGAATCTTGAAGGGATTATAAGATATGATGACATTTTGGATAAGGATGGAGGCCTGAAATTAGATCAAGAAACACAAGAACAGGGAGCTGATATCTTTTGGTGGTATAAGGTGCAGATACAATTGAGATATGCTAAAGATTGTAAAGTGTGAGGTTTTTATAAAGACCTAACTGTGTTTGAGCAAGTGATGCTTAAATCAGAAGGGAAAATAATTAAAAGTTTATATGACTTCTTATGTTATAGATGGTATCTGTCACCAAATAGATTAGCTAAGATGTTTCTAAATATGTCTAACGGATGTTGGATATGTAAATATAAATTGGGTACTTTTTATCATATGTGTAATTAATGTGGTGAGGATTGTATTTGCTCAACACTGGAAAAGTGAAGAACTACCCACCGATGAACTGACCCTAAAAAAAAAAAAAAAAAGGATTTTGGACTGTGCAGAAATGGAGTGATTGATCTTATCATTGAAGGTGAAGGAAGATACTGACTTCTATAAAATTTGGGGATTATTATTATTATTATTGTTGTTGTTGGCTAGAGAAACGGGACTTTGCATGGATTTAAATATGTTTTTGAGTTATCACAAATGGAAAAGGAAGGGTGTGCGGGGCTGACCCAGCGGGATCAATGTTTTTGATGATCGATGTTGTTTGTTTGTAGGTTTTGGGGTTTTTTGGGGTTTTTTAGGATTATAATTTCTCATATAATAATAAAGCTTATTCATAAAAAAAAAGAAGCTCCTTCCACAAACATCCCTCTGTATAACAAAGAGGCCAAGGTGATCCCACCATATATAATTGCAGCAGGTGCTCAAAAGGAAACCATGGTTGATGGTAGCAAAAGGATGTGGGTGGTTACACAGGGTTACACTTCCCCCTTTCCTCTTCTAATGGAGAGCATCCCACAGGGCAGCCAAGGGTGCTTCCATGCCACCACCAGTTCAGGTGGTGAACCCCAGTTCCGGTAGAGCCAGAAAATTCTCTCATCCAGCAGCGCTGGGACACCACCACATTTGTTTGAGATGGCTTGGACCAGCAACTCTCCAAGGGGGTTCTCCCAACAACCTTCTATGTCACCATCTGGGCCAGATTTCAGAAGGTCACAGTTCAGAAAACTGTGGATAACGTTTTGGGATCACAGGGCAAAAGTGAGAATTAGCTTGCAGTTGTGGATGTGTGGATGTACAGTATACGTGGAGGTCTGCGTTTGTGTGTGCCACATTCATTTCCCATGGAATCTTGTGCTGCACTTCGGGATACATTATATTGTGCACCCTCAGGTGGAATTTGAATGGTCATTTAGAACAATTAGAAACCTTTTGCACATCAGATGCTCTTGGAATAAACCTACTATCATCCATTCTCACTGGCCCTGCTGGCTGGGGATGCTTGGAAATGCAGCCTAACAGTGTGTGTGGTGGGAAAAGTTTCCTCATGACTAATTTACAAGTTTAGGCAACTCTGGGGGACTTCTTGTTATAAGGGCAGTTTTTGAGCAGTTTACAACTATATTTAAAACTATATCTTCCAATACTGTAAGTATAACTGTTGCTGCTGCTCTTCTCCTCCTCCTTCTCTGGGAGAACTGGGTGAGTGAGAGGAACTGCAGGACTAACAAGGCAGGGGATCAAGGTAAGGTCTCGGAAGGGATACCGATGGCAGACCAGGAGATGGCCTTGGCGGGAGTCACGGGTGTTGCTGTCCGCTGCGAGAGCTGCGACATGTTCGCCCTTCTCCCCCAGGAGAGGCAGGGATACACTTGCCCTCGGTGCAAGATGGTGACCCTGCTAGAAGAGGAGGTGAGGTGCCTGAGGACCGAGAGAGCTCTCCAGGCCCCCCCAGAGCAGCCCACCTCTGGACAGAGGGTTAAGAGAGAGACCACGGGAGGAGCAGCTGTGGAGACATGGAGGTATGTCACACAAAGGAGGAGGAGGCCAGCACGGCACCAATCTGGAGCTGGGAAACAGGTTCTCTCCACTTGGAGAGGCAGGGGCTGAGGCCTTGGGGGACCAGCAGGACCCCCAGCCTGGGACATCAGGCAGCAAGGGGGCCACTGCAGGAGAGGCGAGGGCCAGGGCATGGCTGCCCACCAGCACCGGGAAGGTACGGTGGCGGGTGATTTTTGTTGGGGACTCCCTGCTGAGGGGCACTGAGGCAGCGGTGTGCCACCCCAGCCTGGAGACAAGGGAGGTTTGCTGCCTGCTGAGCGCACGCATCCAGCATTTGAAGGACAGAGTGGAGCGTTTTGTTCACTCCGAGGGTCACCAGCCGCTCCTGGTGATCCATATGAGCACAAATGATGTGGCCAGGCAGGGTGTGGTCGGGATCACCAGGGACTTTGAGGCCTTGGGGAAGAAACTCAGGGAGCTGGAGGCCCAAGTGGCCTTCTCGTCAATCTTACCTGTCCTGGGGTTTGGGCCAGGCAGGGACAGGAGGCCCTCCAAGGTGAATGACTGGCTTAGGGTGTGATGCCAGAAGGAACGCTTCGGGTTCCTTGACCACGGCACTCGTTTTCTTGCCAATGGACTTCTGGCAAGGGACGGGTTACACCTCACAAGGGTGGGGAAAAGGTCCTTTGGAGATGCTCTAGCAAGCTTCGTCTGGAAGACTTTAAACTGAGCCAGTGGGGGGGGTTCAGGCCCCCCCAGTAACGTGTCTGCACTGGACAAGTGTGGGGGGAGGATCAGGGCTCTGGGAGCAGGGTTTTAGAGATACTGCAGGGACTGACAGAACTTCTATGGAGAGGGGCCAGGTACCTGGGAGGATGGGAGGAAAGAGGATGCTGGGCACTCCAAGGAAAGGAAGCGGTGGGATGGAGTTGAGGTGCGTGTACACCAATGCTAGGAACATGGGTAATAAGCAGGAAGAGCTTGAAGCTCTCCTGGGAATAGGAGGATACGATCTGGTGGGAATCACAGAAACTTGGTGGGATGAAAGGCAAGTCTGGAATGTGAACATAGAAGGGTATCACCTTTTTAGAAAGGACAGAAAGGGAAAGAGAAGTGGGGGCGTGGCCGTATACGTCAGGGAAGGGATAGGATGCAGTGAGATAGAATGCAGCACAGATGGGGATTCGGTAGAGGAAGTCTGGGTGAAACTTAGAGGTTTTGACAGGGAAAGAGACCTGACAGTGGGGGTATGTTATTGCTCTCCAGGTCAACTTGAGACCCTGGATGATGTCCTGACAGGACAGACTCTAAGGATATCTCGAGGGAGAGACACAGTAATTATAGGAGATTTCAATCTCCCAGATGTTACTTGGGAGACTCACTCGGCGGTGACAGCCAGGTCACATCGCTTCCTATTAGCTCTAGAGGGCGGGTTTTTCACATAGAGGGTCCGAGAGGCGACGAGGGGGGGGAACATCCTGGACTTGGTCTTGACCAATAGGGAGGAGCTGATAGATGAAGTGCAGATTAGGGGAGCTCTGGATGCGAGTGATCACTCCATCCTTTGCTTTGACATCAGGGGATTGGGGCCGTGCAGCAGAGTGAGCACTAGAAGCTGGGACTTCAAGAGGGCCAACTTTGGCCAACTGAAGGCCAGACTGGGGAAAGTCTCCTGGGATAGGTTACTGGAAGGTAAGCGAGTTGAGGAGGGGTGGATGGCACTCAAAAGGGAGGTTTTGGAGGCGCAAGACTTGACGATACCTCTAGTCAGTAAGGTGGGGAGGCGGAGGAGAGTGCCTCCATGGATGCAAAAGGACGTGGTTAGAGGGATTAGATGAAAGAGGAACCTCCATAGGAAATGGTTACTGGGGGAAATAGACAAAAGGGTATACTGGGAGGAGGAGGCCCATTGCAGAAGGATTCTTCACAAGGCTAAGGCTGATTATGAGCTGAGACTTGCCAAGAATATCAAGAGCAACAAAAAGGGCTTCTTTCGGCATGTAAATAGGAAAAGGAAGGGGAGACAAGTGGTGGGACCACTAAATAAGGAGGAAGGAGATCCAGTGACTGATATGAGGGAACAGACACAGATGCTAAATGACTGTTTTTCTCTGTGTTCTCTCCACAATAGAATGGGGGAGACCTACATGGGGGACCAGAAGAGGCCAGAGATTTAGGGGCACAGATTAGAGTCACCCTCTAGAAGTCAAGGAGTTCCTCTGAGCACTGGATTTACAATGGCACAAGACGCTGACAGGTTAAACCCAAGGGTACTTCAGGAGTTGAGGAGGTACTCTCATGCCCATCGGCCTCAATTATTGAGGTCTCATGGAGAACGTGCGATGTTTCAGATTAGCTTCAGTGGTCCCAATTTTAAAAAAGGGTCATAGAGGGAACATGGAGAATTACAAACTGGTCACTCTTACATCCATTCAAGGAAAGACTGATCTAGTAACCCTAGAGAGGGAAGGGAGGTTGGTGGCCATGCAACATGGGTTATGCAAAATCAGGTCCAGCCAAATGAACCTAGTAGTATCCTATGACATTTCAAGGTGACTAGACGGAGGAGACACAGTGGATGTGGTTTACCTGAATTTCAGCAAGGCCCTTCAAAAACTGCTACATGATATCCAGGTGGAGAAAATGAGAAGTTTGGGGATAGACCAATGCACTGTACGATAGATTAGGGAATGATTGATGGACAAAAGCAGAGGGTAACTATTAGTGTTGTATAAGGGGCAGCAACTAAAACCATCCCAAAGAAAAAGAAAGGCAAGAAAGCAAAATGGCTGTCTGAGGAAGCTTTACAAATAGTTGAGGAAAGAAGGGAAGCGAAAGGCAAGGGAGAAAGAGAAAGATACAAACAATTGAATGCAGAATTCCAGAGAACAGCTAGAAGAGATAAGAATGCCTTCCTAAATGAACAGTGCAAAGAAATAGAAGAAAACAATAGAATAGGGAGGACCAGAGACCTCTTCAAGAAAATTAGAGATATGAAGGGAACATTTCATGTGAAAATGGGCATAATAAAGGACCATAATGGCAGGGACCTAACAGAGGCAGAAGAGATTAAGAAGAGGTGGCAAGATTACACAGAAGAACTATACAAGAAAGAGCTTAACATCCTTGATAACCACGATGGGGTGGTCACTGACCTCGAGCCAGACATCCTGGAATGTGAAGTGAAATGGGCCTTAGGAAGACGGAGCAACAATAATGCTAGTGGAGGTGACAGTGTTCCAGCTGAGCTATTCAAAATCTTAAAAGACAATTCAGTAAAAGTGCTACACTCAATATGTCAGCAAATTTGGAAAACTCAACAGTGGCCACAGGATTGGAAAAGGTCAGTTTACATTCCGATCCCCAAGAAGGGCAATGCCAAAGAATGTTCAAACTACCGCACCATTGCACTCATTTCACATGCTAGCAAAGTGATGCTCAAAATCCTACAAGCTAGGCTCCAGCAGTATGTGGACCGAGAACTACCAGAAGTACAGGCAAGATTTCGAAGAGGGAGAGGAACTAGAGATCAAATTGCCAACATACGCTGGATCATGGAGAAAGCCAGGGAGTTCCAGAAAAAGATCTACTTCTGCTTCATTGACTACGCTAAAGCCTTTGATTGTGTGGATCACAACAAATTGTGGCAAGTTCTTAAAGAGATGGGAGTACCAGACCATCTTATTTGTCTCTTGAGAAACCTATATGCAGGTCAAGAAGCAACAGTGAGAACCGGACACGGAACCACTGATTGGTTCAAAATTGAGAAAGGAGTTCGGCAAGGCTGTATACTGTCACCCTGCCTATTTAACTTATATGCAGAGCACATCATGAGAAAGGCAGGGCTAGATGAATCAAGAGTTGGAATCAAGATTGCTGGGAGAAATATCAACAACCTCAGATATGCAGATGATACCACTCTCATGGCAGAAAGTGAAGAGGAACTAAAGAGCCTCTTGATGCGGGTGAAGGAGGAGAGCGCAAAAGTTGGCTTGAAACTCAACATTAAGAAAACTAAGATCATGGCATCTGGTTCTCTCACTTCCTGGCAAATAGATGGGGAAGAAATGGAGGTAGTGACAGATTTTATTTTCCTGGGCTCCAAGATCACCACAGACAGGGGCTGCAGCCAAGAAATTAAAAGACGCTTGCTCCTGGGGAGGAAAGCTATGGCAAATCTAGACAGCATACTAAAAAGCAGAGACATCACCCTGCCAACAAAAGTGCGTATAGTCAAGGCTATGGTTTTCCCAGTTGCAATGTATGGCTGTGAAAGCTGGACCATAAGGAAGGCCGAGTGCAAAAGGATTGAGGCCTTTGAGTTGTGGTGCTGGAGAAGACTAATGCGAGTCCCTTGGACCACAAGGCGATCAAACCGGTCAGTCTTAGAGGAGATCAACCCTGACTGCTCCTTAGAAGGCTAGATAGTGAAGATGAAACTCAAATACTTTGGCCACCGAATGAGAAGGAAGGACTCCCTGGAGAAGAGTCTAATGCTGGGAACAATAGATGGCAAAAGAAGAAGGGGACGGCAGAGGATGAGGTGGCTGGATGGAGTCACTGAGGCAGTTGGTGTGAGCTTGCGTGGACTCTCGGAGATGGTGGAGGACAGGAAGGCCTGGAGGAATGTTGTCCATAGGGTCGAGATGGGTCGGACACGGCTTCGCGACTAACAACAACAAGAACAACAACAACCCTATCAGAGCAAACATCAGCCTATACACCCAGGTCTCCCATGGGGAAGCTTCCCTGTCTCACTTTCAACATGGCTCCCCCATCAGGGGCAGTTGGCGTGCAGAAACGAACAAAAGCACAGGTGATGTTGACCTCCAACTGCCATCACTCTTTCACCGCAGTTGCAGGAGGCCCCTTCCTCTCTTTGCATATATGGAGAACGAAGAGGGGAGAGGATATAGACGTGGGCATCCCCAGAGAGGCCATGCGGGCTGGGTGTCATCCAATTGCCGCTTTGCCAAAAAATGGTGGGGACTGTATATCCAAAGGCAGCTTCCAGACTCTGACCAGCTCACTGAAATGCTGGACAAATGACACTAACGTCACTCCTTGACAGAAGCCTTTCAGGTGGGCCATCCTAAGGGGTATGGCAGGTTGATTGTCCTTCTGACATGGCAGCCCTTCCATCCAACATTGTCC
The DNA here is from genome assembly GCA_023646645.1 of Varanus salvator macromaculatus. Classification (NCBI taxonomy): domain Eukaryota; kingdom Metazoa; phylum Chordata; class Lepidosauria; order Squamata; family Varanidae; genus Varanus; species Varanus salvator. The sequence continues at coordinate 51,694 of JAIXND010000847.1, read as the reverse complement.
CTCCACTGCTGGAGCTGGAGCTGCCCCTCCCTTTGGAGGCCAAGAAGGATGCTAACACCTTTGGCGCAGGCTTGACCTCCTTCCTGGCTGAGGGGCTTCAATTTCCACATTTCCTGGGTCAGAAAGGGACAGTCAATTCCCAAAGGTCCACGCAGAAGATAAGATTGATGCAAACCTCTTATTCTTTCTCCAGAACTCCTGGGCACTGCTTATTTCTCTTCCCTGGAATTATGGGATGTTCTTGATGAAACCCCATGGGTTAACATCCAGCAAGTCAATAAGAAACAAATCCCCGAGACAACATGCTGAATACAAATGTGCCCCAGGCTGCTTGGTGTGTGGCTGCAGCCGCCTCTGACATCTGGCCGCCTGCCTGTCTCTTCCAGAGAGCCGCTCCTCCTGGTGAGGCTACAAGGCCCGCTCCTCCCTGCATCTTGCTACCAGAGGAGAGACAGCCTCCCTGCTCCAGTGGTGATGGTCCTGCTCTCACTGATCCTTTGGCTCATGCCTCAGGCCACCCAGGGGATGAAGAGGGCGAATTGTTTAGTGACCCTGCGACTTAGATGGCAACCAGACTATTACCGGCTGGGAGACCTGATTGTTGGTGGGAATTTACTGCTTGGCAGATATTCATATGCAGAAGAAGAACAGTTTCATAAACCACCAAAAATAAGTTTCGCTGTTAATGCATTGTAGGTTTCCCTCCAAGGGATCTGGGATGCCTATGTGCATGTTTGCTTTCTTTCCAGGGGCTCATTCTGGGGAGCTGTTTTAGGGCTGCTGCTCAGGAGAAATTGTTGAGTATGAGAATTGCAGAGGTGTTCCAGGAGGGCTCTGGACAGAAAGGGAGAGCCAGGCGTGGGGCATGCTCGCTTGTCCTGTCCCAGAGTGATCTGAGCCAGCAGCAGAGTCAGAGGGAAACAGCAGTTTCTTCTCGTGCTGGCAGTCCCTGCAAGATGAAGGGCAGTCCTGCCATTCCTGCCCCAAGCAGACTCCATGCGAGAAGGGGAAGGGAAGGTGGGCTCAGCTCTGAGACCTTCCCTATTTCAGATTTTCTGAATCTGCACACAGATTGCTTTAGCACCAAAAGGCACTCAGCAAGGCTTTCAGAGAAGCAGCACTTTCAAAACTGTGCCAAAATGCACTCCCTCTCACCCTAATTATGCACCTCAAAAGAAGGAAACTGTGGGGTAAGCTTGACTGAGTTTCTGAGTGTAGCACCCCTAGGCTCAGTCTGACTTTCATGCACAGAAAAGTTTTCCAAGCCGAAACTTCATTTAATTGATGGCTGTTACTGTCAGGTAATGTGCAGGCTCCACATGGAAGCAGCTTCTCCAAGTGAAGCAGATGAGCTGGAGAGCTGCTCCTTCCCTCCTTGAACCCCAACTTGGCATTTGAGCCACAACTCTCAGCATTCCCAGTCACATTGTGGCCAAATCGGGAGTTCCCCACAGCTGCTTGCATTTGGTGATTCCAGGCAGCAGACGGGAGACTTCTGCACTCAGGAGACTCTGGGTGGGTGCCAAAGCTGCACAAAGAGGGGCTCTGCTTATTGAGGCTGAGATAATTAATGCTCAGGGAGCAGGACCCTCTTAGCCCTTCTCCGGTCATCTAGAAACTCTCCTGTTTGCCCTTTTTTTCTTGAAATAATAGAGAGTAGAGATCATCCATCACCTCCTTTATGATGCTGGGAGGAAGTCCTCTGGGCCCTGGAGATGTGAACTTATTCAGCCCATGGAGATGATCCTTGATGATTTGCCTGCTAAATTTGGGCTGCCATCCAGCCTTCACTGTGGAAGTTCATCAGGAGGGCCGCAGGTCTTCTTCTGGGAGAAGACTGAGCCAAATAGGGATTGGCAGCTTTGCCTTTTGCCTTTTTTCATTTCTTCTAATACATGGTAAATTTACCACCCATATTGAGTACTTGAAACCCACTGATTTCCTCTGTCTTTGGACAGATCTGAGTAAGGCTTTTTTTGTGGCTTCCGCATCCCTTGCTCGCCTCACTTCATTCCCAGCTCAGCCTTCTGGACGCCTCCCCTGCAATTCCCTGCCACCTGGATGGTTTTGTCCATGCAGCCTGGCCAGCCTCCTGCATCCTGTTCACGTTCTTTTCAGTTTTTAGATAATCTCCATGCATTTTGTGAAGCCACGTGTGCTTCCTCTCTCGTCTTCTACACCTTCTTCTTGTTGGAACACTTTGAATTTTTTCTGGAAGCATTTCGTTCTTGTTGTCTCTAAACTATCCCACCCATTTTGGGCTCCGTCTCCCTTAAGAGTGGCTTGCCATTATTGGCCTGACATGGTGAAAGTGGGCAATTTGGAAATTCAGGGAACCTGTTTGGCTACCTTTATTTGTAGCTTTCTTCTTCCCCAGTAAGTTTGGATAGAACTGTCTCAAATCATCTCAGGGTGTTAATGAACTTGAATTCAGTGTGCCTGGACTGAGAAGGAGCTGCAGTTGGGGCATTTGAGGGAGGGGCTTGCAAGGGAAGAAGGGCCCCAGACTGCCCCATGCTCCTTCCCTTGATGAGGTCTGGATCATTCAGCAAAAGGCACTGAGAGTTTGGAGATGCAATGCTGGATTCTGGAATTAAGTTAGCTTGGAAAAGGCTGAGGTGAATTCCTGGAGGACAGAAGAGGGCTCTCCAGTCTGATCCCGACTGAGAGATTCCCTTCCAGGAGACCACCTTGGTACGTGGGGAAGGGGGAGAAAAGGGAGGCTCTTGCATTCACGTCTTCCTTGTGGGGTGCCCCATAATTTCTCTGGTGAGTGAGGGAGAAACCTGTTACTTTCCTGGATTGAAAAAAAATATTTGCAGTCCTCTATCTCCTTTGTTTCCTTTGACAAATTATTGAAGGAGGCATGTTCAGTAAAGGGTGTAAAGCCAGGAATATCCCTGATAGTCACCCTGGGGGAAAGAATTCTGGGACATTTTTCATGAAGAAAATAATATCACCCATTCTGTGCTTCTCCCCGTGTCCTGATATTGCTCTTGCCACAACAGATCAATGATCAGGAACTACCAGCACATCCAGGCTTTCGTGTTTGCCATCACTGAGCTCAACAAGGATCCGTTTCTCCTCCCCAACACGACACTCGGATTCTGCATCTATCAGCACAGGGACCTGGTCAGCATAATGCATGGGAACAACCTTCACCTGCTGTCTACACGGGGGAGAATGAGTCCCAACTATAAATGTGACAATCAGGATCGACTCACCTCTGTCATACAGGATTTTGATGCCACTTCAGATATTGCATCATTAATGGGAATCGTCAAGGTCCCAGAGGTAAATGCCATCACCTGGATAGAGGTGTGAGAGAGCCACAGAGAGAAAGGCCCTCTCCAGAAAATTTATATAAAATGTTTTATAGATGGTATTTGTAGCCAAGTAAATTAGCTAAGATGTTTCCAAATATGTCAAATGGATGTTGGAAATGTAAACATGATGTGGGTACTTTTTACCATATGTGGTGGACCTGTGAATATGTGAAAAAGCATTGAATTTAAAAACCCTGAAATTTTCTTGTTAGGCATTATACCAGAAAATATTAGCAAACAAGAAATGTATTTGATGCTACATTTAATCACAGCGATGAGGATTGCGCCTGCTCAATACTGGAAGAGTGAGGTTCTACCCACTGAGGAACTGATTTTTAAAAAGATTCTGGACTGTGCAGAAATGGACAGATTGACTCTATTACTGAAGGAGAAAGAAGATACTGACTTCTATCAAACTTGGGACATTTTTATGATTGGCTGGAGAAATGGGTCTTGGCTTAGATTTAAAGATGTCTTTAAATTTTTATAAATCAATTTGAATATGATGATAGAATGTTAAAAAGATATGTTATAAGGGGCTGAATAAAGGTAAATGCCTTCACCTGGATAGAGGTATGACAGAGGCAAAGAGAGAAGGGCCCTCTCTAAGAACACATGAAACCTTGCAGTGGGTGTTTCTCCTTCATTCCGGATAAACAGGCAGGGGGTCTTCTCACCTGGTGGTGCTGCTGTTTCTGGCCACCTAAGAGGATGCCAGGGATGAATCTTGGGAGAGACCTGGGTGGGAAATTCCAGCCAGGAATTGACTTGTCTTCCTGAGATGGCCCATTGAGAGAAATATCAAGAATTCCTATGACCCTGAATAGAGAAAGAAACAAAGATGGGGCTAAAGATGCTTGTGGTTCTTCCGGGCATCAGAGATCGAGCTGCCTCAAAAGGATGGTTTCAAGGGCAATCCAGTGCAGCATCTCTCTCTCTCTTTGTCTGTTTGTTGAGTAAGTTTTATTCTTAATACATCTAACAGAAAAAAGAAACTAAAGAATAACATCAATAATCAAAAACATCAGACCAACTGGGTCAGCCCCCCACATTTTTTCTTTTTATATAAACTATAAAAGTAAAAAGGTAAAGGTTTCCCCTTGACATTAATACCAGTCATGCCTGACTCTAGGGGGTGGTGCTCATCTCCGTTTCCTAGCTGAGGGAGCCAGTGTTTTTCCACAGACAGTCTGTGTAGTCATGTGGCCAGGATGACAACACACTGAAGTGCACAGAATGCTGATACCTGCCCACCAAAGTGGTAACTTTTTATCTACTTGCATTTGCATGCTTTCGAACTGCAAGGTTGGCAGGAGCTGGGGCAGAGCAATGGGAACTCACACCATTGTGCAGATTTGAACTGGCGACCTTTCGATCAACCAGCCCAGCAGCACAGCGGTTTAACCTACTGCACCACCTGCAGTCCCTTAAACTATAAACATATTGAAATCTATGTATAGTCCAATTCCTCTAGCCAATGATAAAAAAAGTACCAAGTTTGATAGAAGTTTGTATCTTCTTTCTCCTTCAGAGACAAAGTAAACCTGTCCATTACTGCACAGTCCAAGATCTTTTTTAGAATCAGTATGTCGGTAGGTGGCTCTTCACTCTTCCAGTGTTGGGCAAATGCAATCCTTGCCACAGTAGTTACATGTAAACTCAAATGCATTGCTTGTTTACCAACATCATCAGGTACAATACCTAATAAGAAACTTCAGGTTTAAATGTTAGAAGTTTCTGTAACATTTTCTCAAGCCATTTGTGTATTTTAATCCAATACTTTTTTGCCATATCACAGGTCCACCACATGTGATAAAAAGTACCCGATTTGTGTTTACATTTCCAACATCCATTTGACATATTTGGAAACATCTTAGCTAACCTATTTGGCAACAAATGCCATCTATAAAACATTTTATACAGGTGTTCTTTGTATGAGGTTGCTAGTGTTACTTTAATATTTCGTTCCCACAGCTTTGGCCATTTCACTAACTCCATATTATATCCAAAATCTTGTGCCCACATTTCCCAAATCTGTTCGTCTTCCATTCTTCTATCCAGTAAGAAATTAGACAATCTTTTATTTTCTCCTCTGATTAAAGAATCACATGGTCAAATGCTGATAATTCCTTATAAAAGCCACACATTCTATAGTCTTTAGCATATCTCGATTGCATTTGAACCTTGTGCCACCAAGAAATATGATTTCCTTGTTCTTGTATTTCTTGATTCAATTTTAATCCTCCATCATTATCCAAAATATCCTCATATCGCACAATCGTATCAAAATTCAATGCATTTGGATATGCAAGAGCGTCCATGGGCGAAAGCCATCTTGGTAATTTAAGATACAGTTTTATCTTTAACTTTTCCCACACCGACATTTATGATTTCCTAATATAATGATTTAAGAAACAACCACGTACCTTACATTTTTCATACCTCATATAAGCATGCCAACCCATTTGCTAATCATGGACTTCAAGATACAAGATTCTCCTATTTCTTAAAGTTTTTTATTCTTATACCCACATTAAAACAGAAGCTTGATAATGCAACATCCAGTTGGGAAGACCAAAACCCCCATTCCCTTTAGCCTCCTGAAGCATATTTAATCCTAGCCTTGGTTTCGTCTTTTTCCAGATAAATCTTGAGATTTGGGAATTTATATTGTCAAATAATTTTTTATCAATTTATATGGGAATCATTAGGAATAAAAACAAAAGCTTTGGTAATATATTCATTTTAACTAGGGCTATTCTTCCCAACAAGAATAATTGCAATTTAGCCCATTTTTCCAAGTCACTCTTAATTTCCTTAAATAGTGTATCATAATTACCTTGCTTCAATGTAGTACACTTAGCTGTAAGGAAAGTTCCCAAGTATTTAACCTTTTTAAAATTGGAAGATCTATTTGATCCACAAGAGTTTCTCTCTGCTCCAATGTAAGATTTTTTTACTAACAATTTTGTCTTAGCGCTGTTTATTTTCATCCCAGTAACGTCACCATATTCTTCAGTCCTTTGTAGAAGTTTAGACATTGTTACCAAGGGTTCCTTAACTATATTTATTTTATATTTATTTATTTAGAGTATTTCTATCCTGTCTTTCACATAGTTCAGCAGGGCTTACATACATAAAAAGAATAAAATAAAACATAATGCAAATAAAATCCAGATTCACCCTGGCAGCAGATTATAACCTATACAGGTTTTAGTACTGTCCATGCACCTTCACGGATCACTGCCTTTTCATGGCGAAGGGGCTTGCAGACCTCAATGAAGCTATGACCTATGCCATGCAGGGCCACCCAAGATGGAGAGGTCATAGCAGAGAGCTCTAACAAAATGTAATCCACTGGGGAAGGAAACAGCAACCCACTCCAGTACCTTTGCTATGAAAACCCCATGGACAGTACCAAAAGGCAGAAAGATATGACGCCGGAATATGAGACCCTCAGGTCGGAATGTGTCCAATATGCTACTGGGAAAGAGCAGAAAGCTAGTATTAGTAGTGCCAGAAAAAATGTAGCAACTTGGTCAAAGCCGAAGGGACACTCACTTGCAGATGTATCTGGTGGTGAAAGGAAAGTCTGATGCTGGAAAGATCTATATGTCATAGAAACCTGGAATGTAAGATCCATGAATCAAGGCAATCTGGATGTGGTCAAACGAGATGACAAGACTGAACATCGTCTTCTTAGGAATCAGTGAACTTAAATGGACAGGAATGGCTGAATTTAATTCAGATGACCATCAGGTATACTACTGCGGGCAAGAATCCCTCAGAAGAAATGGAGTAGCCTTCATAGTCAATAAAAGAGTTGGAAAAGCAGTACTGGGATACAATCTCCCAAATGACAGAATGATCTCAGTTCGAATCCAAGGAAAACCATTCAACATCACAGTACTCCAAATCTATGCCCCAACCACTGGTGCTGAAAAGGCTGAAGTTGACCAGTTCTATGAAGGCCTAAAACACCTTCTAGAATTAACTCCAAAAAATGATGTCCTTATCATCATGGGGGATTGGAATGCTAAAGTAGGAAACCAAAAGATAACTGGAATAACAGGCAAGTTTGGCCTTGGAGTACAAAATGAAACAGGGCATAGGCTGGTAGAATTTTGTCAAAAGAATATGATGGTCACAGCAAGCACTCTTTTCCAACAACCCAAGAGAAAACTCTACACATGGACATCACCAGATGGTCAAAACAGAAATCAGATGGACTATGAGCTCTGGACCTAAATCATATCCCTGATGAATATACAGTAGAGGTGACAAATAGACTTAAGGAATTAGATCTGATAGACAGAATGCCTGAAGAACTATGGACGGAGGTTCGCAGCATTGTACAAGAGGTAGCAACTGAAACCATTTCAAAGAAAAAGAAATGCAAGAAAGCAAAATGGCTGTCTGAGGAAACTTTAAAAATAGCTGAGGAAAGAAGGGATGTGAAAGGCAAGGGAGAAAAGGAAACATACACCCAATTGAATGCACAATTCCAGAGAATAGCTGGAAGAGATAAGAACGCCTTCTTAAATGAACAGTTAAAGAAATAGAAGAAAACAGTAGAATAGAGAGGACCAGAGATCTCTTCAAGAAAATTGGAGATATGAAGAGAATGTTTCATGCAAAGATGGGCATGATAAAGGGCCAAAATGGCAGGGACTTAACAGAGGCAGAAGAGACTAAGAAGATATGGCAAGATTACACAGAGCAACTATACAAGAAAGAGCTTAACATCCCTGATAACCACGATGGAGTGGTCACTGACCTCAAGCCAGACATCCAGGAATGTGAAGTCAATTGTGCCTTAGGACGTCTGAACAACAACAAAGCTAGTGGAGGTGACAGCATTCCAGCTGAGCTATTGAAAATCTTAAAAGATGATGCAGTAAAAGTGCTATACTCAATATGCCAGCAAATTTGGAAAACTCAAAAGTGGCCACATGATAGGAAAAGGTTAGTTTACATTCCCATCCCAAAGAAAGGCAATGCCAAAGAATGGTCAAATAACTGCACCATTGCACTCATTTCACATGCTAGTAAAGTGATGCTAAAAATCCTACAAGCTAGGCTCCATCAGCATGTGGACCAAGAACTACGAGAATAACAAAGAGGTGGGTGGAAATATTGCTCTTGTTTATAGAGTAAATTCAAGCTATGTTAGAAAAGACAAAATACCCAGGGAAGTTTAGGGTGGGCGGGCCGGGGCGAGGCCGGGGCCGGCAGCCGGGGCCGGAAGCGGAAGCCGCGGGGCCTTGAAGGCCACGGACCCGCCTGGGGCCGGCGGCCTTGGGCCGGCGGCCAAAGGGCGACGGCCAAAGGGCGACGGCCTAAGGGCGGTCGTCGCTGCCGTTAGGGCCATTGGGGCCTTGGGGGCTGGGCTGGCCGGGAACCTTGGTCCTTGGACTTCGGATGGGCTGGACACTAATCCTTGGTCATGCGGCTGAGAGGGTAAGAGGGTGGGGTTTTTAAAGTTTATATTTTAATCATTGTAGAGGCCCATCTCAGGTAAGTTGTTAGATGTTACCTGGGGAGTGCGGGGGCGCCGCCATTGGGGTGGTGATGGGCAATGGTCGGTATGGCTGCAATGGGGGTCTAACGTTCCCGCCTAGGAGAAGGCGGGACAGATGGTTAACATCTGTCCCTCCTTCTGGTTATTCCCCCAACCGGCGGGTACCAGGGAGTCTTGTCAGCTGCCCCACAGGCCTAACGGTGCTGCTACTCAATGCCAGGTCGGTCCACAATAAGGCAAATACCATCTGCGACTTGATAGTCGATGAGAGGGCCAACCTGGCTTGTATTACCGAGACCTGGGTGGGCGAGGGGGGAGGTGTCTCCCTCTCGGAGCTTTGCCCGCCCGGGTACCTAGTGCAGCACCAACCACGCCTGAAGGGGAGGGGAGGGGGGGTCGTTTTAGTTTATCGGGCTGCTTTTTCCCTCACGGGGCTTCCTGTCCCTTCAAGACCGGGGCTGGACTGTCTCCATTTGGTGTTGGGCGATCGAGACAGATTGGGGATTCTGTTGGTGTACCGAGCACCCTTCTGCCCAACAGACTCCCTGCCTGAGCTGACAGAAGTCATCTCGGACCTGGTGTTGAAGACCCCCAGGATGTTGGTCCTGGGGGACTTCAATCTCCATGCCGAGACTGACCTTTCTGGGGCGGCTCAGGACTTCATGGCTGCCATGACGGCCATGGGGCTGTCTCAACATGTCACCAGCCCGACCCATGAACGTGGACACACTTTGGACCTGGTTTTCTCGACGGGGGAGGAAGAACGTGATCTGAGGGTGAAGAACGTATGTTTGACGCCCTTGTCATGGTCAGATCATTTCCTCGTGAGGTTTGAGCTCGAGAGTGGCCTCTCCCTCTGTAAGGGTGTGGAGCAGATTGTGATGGTCCGCCCCCGGAGTCGGATGGATCCTGATGGATTCCTGAGAGCTCTGGGGGATTTTCCGGCTGACAAGGCTGGCGCTCCTGTGGAGGCCCTGGTCGAAACATGGAATGGGGAGATGGCCAGGGCCATCGACATGATCGCTCCCAAGCACCCTCTCCAGCCTGGCAGAGCCCGTTCATCTCCCTGGTATACATTGGAATTACGGGCAATGAAGCGGGTTGGGAGACGGCTAGAGCGCAGGTGGAGGAAATCTCGTGATGAGTCCGATCGAACACATCTTAGAGCACACTATCGAGCCTATGCTGTGGCGGTGAGGGCAGCGAAGAAGCGATTCTTCTCCGCGTCCATTGCCTCCTCACAATGCCGTCCAGCGGAGATTTTTCGGGTGGTGCAGGGGTTGACAAGACTGGGCCCTGATAAAGATCTGGTGCCACCCTCAAAAGCCCGCTGTGACGAGTTCGCCACGCATTTCCAGGAGAAAGTTGCTCTGATTCGTCACGAGCTGGACTCCACTCTTGATACAGATTCTTTTGGGGAGGGACCAACCATGCCTGCTTGTCCCTCGTTATTGGATGACTTTGAGTTTTTGCGGCCTGATGATGTGGACAAGGTGCTTGGATCAGTACGCTCAACCACCTGTTTACTGGACCTGTGCCCATCTTGGCTATTAAAGTCCGCCAAGGACGGGATTGAACCCTGGATCTTGGAGGTGGTCAACGCCTCTTTGAGAGACGGCCGGGTGCCGGCCCCCTTAAAGGAGGCGGTAGTCCGGCCAGTCCTAAAGAAGGCTTCCCTGGATCCAGAGGTGGTCACCAATTATAGACCGGTGGCCAACATCCCGTTTCTGGGTAAGGTGCTGGAGCGGGTGGTGGCGGGACAACTCCAGGCACTCTTGGAGGAAACTGATTATCTGGACCCATTTCAGTCCGGCTTCAGACCCGGCTTTGGCACTGAATCTGCCTTGGTCACCCTGTACGATGACCTATGCAGGGAGAGGGACAGGGGGAGTGCATCCCTGTTAGTCCTTCTTGACATCTCAGCAGCTTTCGATACCATCGACCATGGTATCCTTCTGGAGAGGCTGGCGGGATTGGGGGTTGGAGGCACTGCTCTGTAGTGGTTCCACTCCTATCTCAATGGCCGATACCAGAAGGTGGTGCTGGGGGACTATGGCTCTGCACCATGGCAGCTATGCCATGGGGTTCCACAGGGCTCCATTTTGTCCCCCTTGCTTTTTAACATCTACATGAAACCGCTGGGGGAGGTCATCAGGAGGTGTGGGCTGCGGAATCATCAGTACGCGGATGATACCCAGCTCTACCTCTCGTTTTCCACCGATCCAGGTGAGGCGGTGGCTGTGCTGAACTAGTGCCTGGCCGAGGTAATGGGCTGGATGAGGGCCAATAAACTGAGGCTCAATCCAGACAAGACGGAGGTCCTGTTGGTAGGTGGGTCGGGCTACAGTGTAGGGGACCTGACCCTAGTCTTGAATGGGGTTGCACTCCCTCTGAAAGACAGGGTCCGCAGCTTGGGAGTGCTCCTCAACCCAGTGCTGACCTTGACTGATCAAGTGTCAGCAGTGGCGAGGAGCGCCTTCCAACAGCTTTGGCTGATACATCAGCTGCGTCCCTTCCTGGAGCTCGATTGCCTGATGACAGTGACACATGCGTTGGTGACTTCCCAGTTGGATTATTGTAACGCGCTCTATGTGGGGCTTCCCTTGAAGACGGTCCGGATACTTCAATTGGTGCAAAATAGAGCTGCCAGGGTACTGACGGGGACTGGGCGTGGTTCTCACATCACCCCAGTTCTCCGTCAGCTCCACTGGCTTCCCATTGAAGTCCGGGCCCAATTCAAGGTGTTGGTTCTTACCTATAAGGCCTTAAACGGCTTGGGCCCTGGCTAACTAAAGGAGCGCCTGCGACCATATATGCCCTCCCGCCCCTTACGATCAGCGGCAGAGGCTCTCCTCCGGGAACACTCCATGCATGATATTAGGAGGGTGAGTACCCGGAGGAGGGCTTTCTCGGCGGTGGCGCCCCATCTATGGAATGCGCTCCCCAGAGAGGCTCCCCTGGCGCCGTCGTTATCTGCTTTTCGGCGCCAGGCGAAGACCTTTTTATTTAGACAATATTTTAATTAATATTATTGTTAATTTATGTTTAATTTATGTTTAGGTTTAATTTATGTTTAACTTAAGTTTAATTTAAATTTGTTATTTATTTTTGTTGTATGTTTTTATATTTAACCTGAGATGGGCCAGTTTTTTAAATATTGGATATGTTTTTGTATTGTGAGCCGCCCCGAGGCTGCTGCAAGGGGCGGCATATAAATATTTAAATCAATAAATAAATAAATAAATAAGTTTATGTTAAGTTTGCAAAAAGGTTTGTAAGAGATAATGTTTTGAGGGCTGTACATGATAAACCTTTAAAAGTGGACGATCACCATTAGGTGACTGTTCTGAAACAAATACAATGGAGGATCAGAGAAGGATGAAAGAAATATTTATTCCTTTCCATGAAGCTGTCCAAGAAGTATATTATGTTCAGGTGGTTAACGCCAGAAGGAGTATTCTTCACCTGGAATTCTACAAGATATAAGTTGGATTCAATTTTCAAGGCAGAAGAATTTTAGCAAAAATTCAGACGCTCACTTGAAGATGAAGAATCAGATGTACAGAAAGAAGGAGGGAAAGGTGCTGAAGCAATGAAAGTAAGAACATTTCACTCTGAAGAAGGAGAAATAGCGAGTACAGACTTACAACAAGATAACAGACATTGGAACCAAAAGAAAAGAGAAAAGGTAGAAGTGTAAAGGCTAAGCATAAGTGGATAAATATAAACTCTTTCAATAAGGCTTTTAAAATGGAAGGAAGAATTGAACTGCTCTCTCTAAATGTAAAACGACTAAATGGACATTCCAAGAGGAGAAGGACCTTCTCTCAACTCCAAAAACTGAAGCTAGATATAATCGGTCTACAAGAAACACACATCAAGAAAGAACATAGTAAACTCGTGGAATGCCCAAAGCTTGGAAAGCTATTTATATCCTCTGCTTCTCAAAAGAAAAGAGGTTTAGCATTATACACCAAGGAAAAATTAGAACCCAATTATATATTAGCTGACAAAGTTGGTAGGATCCTGATGGTCAAAGTTACAATGAAATTAAAAAGGTGCTTTTGGTGGTGATCTACTCTGCAGCAGCTCTCGATGGGATGTACTGGGCCATGAATGCCCACATGTGTTGTGGCTAAGTGTTTGAAGGGTGGGGATGGGACTCTGGCTGTCTGGTTTCCAGGCCCCACTGAGACCTGGACCTCAGTGGGTGACTTTGGGCCAGTCACAGACTCTCAGCGAAACCTATATCAAATGTTGTTTGCAATCCGAGAGCTACAGCCACATTCTTTAAGAGCCAAGCACAAACTCTTTGAAGTCAGGCAATTTCTGGTTCTGAGGACGCCTCATTTTTGAGGCTTTTTTGTTTCCTTTTTCAAGTGCCCTATTTATCAGGACACAGAATGGCTCCTTTTTTGGGCCTTGGGCATTAATTTCTGGCAGTGGGAAGTGCAAGAGCACCTGCCCTTCCTTCTCCCTTCTCCCAGGGGGCCTCAGCATTTGCATGCCTGCTGCCTGCATGCCTGAACGAAGGCCCCCAGGACACCTCTGCCACAGACTTTGACATACCAGGACTTTTCCCAGCTGCCCCCCACCATGCTGCTAATGCTCCTGTTGCTACTGCTGGGGCTCCTCTCACCACTACACCTGCTCACCTACCACTCCCAGGCCTGGAAGAGAGGACACAAGGAGTGTGGTGAAAGGCTGGATGAGGTCTAATACATTTAACCTTCATCCAGATAGTATATACATCTTACAGGTAGGCAATTTTGCCTCCCAGGTATGTGCTTCTAATCCCATTCTGGATGAGGTTGCATGTCCCCTAAAGGAGAGGGTGTGCAGTTTGGGAGCACTTCCTCGACCCAGAGCTGTCCCATGAATCCCAGGTGGTGGCTGTAGCAAGTAGCACGGTGACCCATGCACTGGTAAATTCCCAACTGGATCACTGTTATGCACGCTATGGCAGGCTGCCCTTGAAGGTCCAGATACTTTAACAGGTCCTGAAAAGACCTTCCAGGTTATTAACAGGGACTGGCAGGTATGAACACTTGCACTGGCTTCCAGTTGAAGAGTATGCCCAATTTAATATGCTGGTGATTACCTATAAAGCCCTAAAGAGCTTAGGGCCTGGTTACCTGAAGGGGTGTGTCCTTTGAAATATGCCTGCCCACTCCTTAAGATCTGGGGCAGACAGATATGGATGCTGTGTTTTATTTATTTGTTTCCTTTTATAACATTTCGTATTGTTAAAGCATCCTGAGACTTCGATAATAGGATGGTCTACAGAAGTTTTAAATAAATACATAAATAAATTTTCAGCAACCCTTGTCAATGGAGATCAGCCTTAAAACCTTAAAGCTTGGCAAATGCATCCAGGGAGGTGCCTGCTTGCAATGTGAACAGTTTTCTTTCCTGCCATGGGGGGTCCTTCTGCCAGGCTGCTCCTTTTGAGTCCTGACATTGATAGACAAGTCAGAATGAGGGCTGGGCATTTGCTTGTGTTTCTGGGTGAGGCGACACATGGTGAATGGGGTGGAGACAGGGAACCTGAGAGCTTCGGCATCCATTGATGCATTCCAGCTGAAAGAGGGAAAACTTTCCTGGGGTAGTGCTGCATGCATTTCTTGTCATGGCTACTACAGGATGGAAGCGTGTTTCGCATAAAAAGCATCCCTGTTTCCAAAATGTAACCAAAGAGCTTTATGCATTATTACCAGGAGGTTCTTTCTTCAGCTCTTGAACTGTTCCCTCTGTTGTATTAAAGGCAACATCCAATTATTCCTGCTTTTCTTCCAGATTAATCCCCAAGAAATTCCTCGTTACGAGGGCCTCGTCTGGCTGCTGCTGCTTTTCCGCTGGAACTGGATTGGGCTCCTTGTTCAGCACGATGAGGACGGTGAGCATTTCCTGCAGGAAATGACCCCCCTGCTGCAGCAGAAGGAGCTCTGTGTGGCCTTCACTGGCAGGTTCTCAACAACTGATCCTGCACATGTGCAGGAAATTGAAGCTGGATACATTCCTCGTGTGTGGTCAGGAGCGGAAGTCATAGTCTTCTTTGGTGACAACGCTGCAACAGTACAATTAATAAAACGGTTATATATTCATAAAGCAAATACAAAGAACCATTTTCAGAAGGTTTGGATCCTGACCTCACGTTCAGAATTTCAAGCAGCAATAAATTTTGAAATGGGAACTATAATGGGGGTCCTTCATGAAACTTTGCAATTCAGGGCCCACACAAGGAATATTCCAGCATTCCAGGCTTTTTTCCTGGATTTGGATCCTTTCCACCCTCAAGGCGACATCTTTCTTCATCAGTGGTGGGAGCTGGCATTTGACTGTCAGTTTTTGAGATCAGGAGAACCCCCTCCAGAGGCATATCACATGTGTACGGGGAGGGAGATGAGGAAGGATAAAATCTACTTTAAGTTCGAATTGGACATGTCCAGTCACAGCTACCGGATCTACAATGCTGTCTATGCTGTGGCACATGCACTCCATGCCCTGTCCTCGTCTGGAGTGAAATATTCACTGATGGGGAAATGGAAGCAGCTGCTGAAACTTCAGTCATGGCAGGTAAGGTCCTTAGCAGAGATTGATGCTTAGCAGGTGCTTAGCAGGGGTTGGTGATTCTCCGGGATTATTCATGCTTTCAAAATTGGACATACGGAGAATAAATACTTGGATATTGAGAGATATCCAAACCAGTGGGAAGTTCACCTGAACTGATGCCACCAACTCATGAGTTCAGGCCACATTTACCAAAATAAAGCTCACAATAGTATTACAATGGGGCGGGGGGGGGGGGAATGATCTCTGAACTGGATGGGAGAGAAAGTTCTTTGGAAAACCATTCCACTAACTGTAGTCTCTAATAAATAATTCTGCAATTTCAGCTCTTGGCTCCTCTGAGGAATGTCCGGTTTAACAACAGTGTTGGGGAAGAAGTCTCTTTTGATGAAAATAACCAGAAATATGACATTTTTTACTGGAGCTTGTCTCCAAATGGAACTTTGGATCCTGTGGAGATTGGCTGGGTTGATCATGGTGCTCCAGCAGGCCAAGGCTTCTCCATCAACTCTGCAGCAATCGTGTGGGCTGCAAAGGTGGGGCTGGCATGAACCATCTGAGTCTTGCAGGCAGAGACATGGCACAGTTCCCCTCATACAAAAAAGATGGTGATCTTGGTCCTGCTGAATGTGAGGATTTGGGGTGTCATTTTCCACTTGCAATGGACAAACCTTCCTCCCCGGAAATCCCATATTTTGTCCTGGGCATCCCATAGATGTTCAAGAAGATGTCCCATGCCTATATTCTGGGAGAAGTAGTGCCAGTAATTGGAAAGATTGGGAACAATTGTCCTAAGGTTTGATCTGAAACAAGGCAGGCTCCATAGGTCCTGGCTTTGCCCCAGAAAGAATGGAAAAGAAGCCTCTGCCCCAGTGTTGCTGAGGAAGGAAAAATAATCCAGATTTTGTTCATTCAACCTGAACCACTGACTCCATCTGCCAAGCAATTAAAATATGTTGAAGTATTTGTTTCTTTCTTTCAATTTCAGAAAATGCCCCAGGCGAGGTGCGTGGAGAGGTGCACTCCGGGACACTGGAGGAGAGTTCCAGAGGGGAAGCCGGTCTGCTGCTACAGGTGTGAACGGTGTGCAGTAGGGATGTTCTCCACCTCTACAGGTACCTCAGACATTTGGAGCCTTGAATTAACACCGAAAATAATGAAACGTGTGGTGTGGAGTCAGGAAAAACTTGAAGCAGGGAGAAGTTTGGATTTTTTGGAAGGATTTATCCCATTTCTATATTGCAGACCTCTGTGCCTTTCTGGTGTACAGTGTGTTCAACACTTCCAGAAGAGATGCTTTTTGTAAATAATACAATATTTTCCCAGAAGCTTTAAAAGAATGAAATCATATACAAATTCTTTTCCATTCTGGCATTTCCTCATGTTTCTGAATGCCAAGTTTCAAACTTTGCAAGATCTGCATGAGACCTAGAGGTGCCTGGCCAAAACTCAGCTTGGGGAGCTGGAGGGTCCTTCCTGCAACATTGCAGGATTTCACTGCAACCAGAACCAGATTGCCCATTTTTCATTGGTGGTTTCTGCAGCCTGGTCTCCAGCCCCCAGAGGGAAAGATCTCAGAGATCAGTGCGCAGGAGGAAGAGAACCTGTGCTTAATTGACTTCACTTAGTGTGGGTATGATTTACATGCAAAAGTTAGGTTAAGACTTTTGATACCCACTGTATTCATTTATAGATGAGAAGTGGTCTTCATGCAAAAAACAGAACAGTTGTTTGACATAAGTCTGCGGGCATGGAAAGTTTTTCATATTTCATCCCCATGGCCCCTTTCCAAACGGTTAATTCAAAAGTACATATTAAGCTAGGGAAAAGAGGTTTCGATATCTTCCTTTGAGGGTGGGAGTTGGCTCAGAGAATTAGCTCACTTCTGATTTGGATGGCTCCACACCTATTGCTCATTTCAGATGCTGCTCACTGTGCTCCGTGCCCTCAAGATCAGCACCCAAATGAGAACCACGACTGGTGCATCCCCAAGAAGATCCACTTCCTTTCCCATGAAGAGACACTTGGTCTCTTGCTAGTGTCTCTGCTCCTTTTCCTCTGTCTCAGCACATCTGCTGTGTTGGGAACATTCATTAGCTATCGCAACACACCCATCGTCAAAGCCAACAACCGAGACCTCACGTATGCCCTCCTCAGCTCTCTCCTGCTCTGCTTCCTCTGCTCCTTCCTCTTCATCGGACGACCCACAAAGGTCACCTGTCTTCAGCGACAAGCTGCTTTTGGCATCTCCTTCTCTGTTGCAGTTTCTTGTGTGTTGGCAAAAACCATCATGGTGGTTTTGGTCTTTCTTGCAACCAAGCCAGGAAACATGGCAAGTCAACTCATGGGGAGACCACTGACAATCTCCACTGTGGTGGTCTGTCCTTTCATTCAAGCAGTGATCTGCATTGTCTGGTTGCTGACCTCTCCCCCTTTCCCAAACTTGGACTTTCATTCCCTCACTGGGGAGATCATTGTGGAATGCAACGAAGGCTCTGTCACCATGTTTTATGCTGTCCTGGCTTACATGGGCTTCCTGGCTCTTCTCAGCTTCCTGGTGGCTTTCTTGGCCAGGAAACTGCCCGACAGCTTCAATGAAGCCAAGTTCATCACCTTCAGCATGCTGGTCTTCTGCAGCGTGTGGGTCTCCTTTGTGCCCACCTACCTGAGCACCAAGGGGAAGTACGCGGTGGCCGTGGAGATCTTCTCCATCTTGGCCTCTGGGGCTGGTCTATTGGGCTGCATCTTTCTCCCCAAATGCTACATCATTCTCTTGAGGCCCAGTCTCAATAGCAGAGACCAGCTCATTAGAAAAACTTAATTGAAACATTTCATTATTTGGTGTATTTGTTTTCAATATTTCCACCTGAATAAATTCAAATTTTGAATTTCCTTTTTTCAGCACTGCAGTCAATGGGGCACCCCACAATGGCAGCTAGTACTTGAATAAAACCATGTCTACTCTCATGTTCAGTGTGGCCCTGTCAGTGTCCGACAATGATATTCGGATTAAGGGTCAGGTTATTTTACAGAAAAGCTTATGGACTAATTGCAAATGTCACTTCCTGAGAATTTCTTAGTCGTGTTCTCTTCAAAGTACCCAAGGAAATTCATACAATTTAGGGAGGAGGAGGAGGAGGATAACCACAGGAGATCCTCTGGATCCCACCTTCATCTACATATCGGTCCAGGTTTCAGACCTGCAAGGAATGATTGTCTCAATCCAAAATGAGCATTCAGTCAATCATCCGGCACCTTCTTGGTAGCAGACCTTCCTATATTCCTGCAGTGCCAAGGGGTAGCCAGTTTAAGACTGACTGCAGGGAACAGAGCATATGTAGAAGGTTTTATGCAGTTGATGTCACATCTGCTTTGCAGGAGACGTTGAATGGGCCATTTGCAGAACTATGGAGAAGCACAAGATTACAATGCAGAAGTATCATAACATTCTCAGAAACATCAGGAAAACAGGATGCATTGAGGAGTTGAATGACTGATTAAGAAACATTCTGAAGTGATGGAGTTTAACAGGTTACAGTTTTTGTATTTTGCATCTGAGTTCAGAAATTCCCAAAAAACCATGAGGAGTTGGCCCAGGATTTGACTATTCAAGCCATTTGCCTGAGAGTGATTAGATAGCAGGGGAATCATTCACACATTCTGGGGCTCTGGGGCTTGCCTTGTTTCCTGGAGAGGGAACCTGAAGGGAAAACATTCCTGAAGATTGGAGGCAGCGGGTGAGGGAGAGAAAACAGGCCAAGCGTTCTCTTTTCCAAAATCTAAAACTCACAGTTGTATTAGGGCAACTTCAGTACTGGCAAACACTGATGCCCTCTGTTTCTAGTCCCGAACCAGCCTGGGGGGCGCTGCTTTTCACAGTCAAGCCAGCTGCGGAGTCTCTTGCCTCATGCAGCACAGAAGGAGAAAAGCATGTGTGTGTCAGGAAATCCCGAGAAATGCAAGATTGCAAAATGGCTGTCTGAGGAAGCTTCACAAATAGCTGAGGAAAGAAGGGAGGGAAAAGGCAAGGGAGAAAGAGAAAGATACATCCAATTGAATGCAGAATTCCAGAGAACAGCTAGAAGAGATAAAAATGCCTTCTTAAATGAACAGTGCAAAGAATGGAAGTAAACAATAGAATAGGGAGGACCAGAGATCTCTTCAAGAGAATTGGAAATATGAAGGGAATGTTTCGTGCATAGATGGGCATGATAAAGGACCAAAATGGCAGGGACCTAACAGAGGCAGAAGAGATTAAGAGGTGCCAAGATTACACAGAAGAACTTTACAAGAAAGAGCTTAACATCCCTGATAACCACAATGGTGTGTTTGCTGACCTCGAGCCAGATTTCCTGGAAGGTGAAGTCAAGGTGGCCTTAGGAAAAGCATATAAAATCAGTGCCAGGTGAACCTCTCTAGGGAGTGTATTCCACACACAAGTGGGTGCCACTAAAGGGAAAGCCCTCCTCTGAGTGTTCTCTCTCCTAACCTACTTCAAGGAGGTTTCCCAGAGCACCCCGGGGCCTCTGCTGTGGATCTCAGGGAGCGGGAGTGGGTGGGAGGTTTATGGGGAAGAAGACATTCCGTCAGGCATGCATGTCCCAAGCCCTGAATGATCAGATGAGTTCATTGGTGTTTCTGTCTAGGGATGGCAAGGAATAGGTTTCCATGGGAGGTGGATGAGGCCCCATTGGTGAGGGGTTCAAGGACAGGCTGGACATGCCCATGGTAGACATGTCGTGAGTGGAGCCGGCTGGAACCGGGGGTCAGACTTGATGGCCTGGGAAACCCCTTCTGACTTGCACTCTATTCATCAATGTGCCATTTCCTTCTCCTGTGGATCACCTTTTGGCAGAGCTCTCTGCTATGACCTGCCCATCCTGGGTGCCCCTGCATGGCATCGTTCACAGCTTCATTGCACTACGCAAACCCCTTTGCCACAACAAAGCAGTGATCCATGGAGGGGTTTTGAATTCTATTTATTGTTTATTGATATTTTAAGTCATCCTGGTATGACTGGATTGTGCAGGACAGGATTAAGTATTGCAAATAAAGAAATAAATTTGTGAAAAATTTACACACTTGCTACCATGAGTTTGGTCGGTGTGAGTCGTTGCATCAGGCAAGGGCCCTGCTCAGTTCTGGCACACCCAAGCAGGGGACTCACACCAGCCGCCCAGAGGAGCAGCAGCAGTTGTGTGGGATGGCAGGGTTTCCATCTTTTTCCATACTTTCCCCAAAGACTGCCTTCCTTTCCATTCATCCTTTATTAGAGCTTGTCAGGTCCTGTTGTGGTACAGGATGTTGTCTAGAAGGAACGCTCACAGCACACACCCTTTCAGGAATGCCCTCCCATGTTTGTGGCAGCAGTTTTTGCCAACAGCAAGGGCTGCTTCCTAACGGGAAAAGACTGCATAATTCGTGGCTCCAGCTGCAGGGAAGTTCCTGCCCTGGAGCAGCTGCAAAAGTTGTGAAAAATGGTCCAGGGTCCCCTTGAGCACCATTTCAGCATCTGTAGGATTCCAATGGAGGATACCGGTTGTTCAAATGGGTAGGGTCATCTATGAGCTTTTGGAGCCTTTGGAGAGTTCCTTTCAGCCTCGCTTGCTTTGGAAGGCCAGGCCAGGCCAAGCAGAAGAGTGGAGGGTCCTCAAACTTCAGTCCCCTGGCCAGATATGGCGCACTGAGGTCATTTACCTGGAATGCCTCAGAGCTTTTGAAAAAAAATCTCTGAACGATGGCTAATGCTCTGACCTGGCGCAGGTGTACTCAGATAATGTGTTCTTGAGTAAGGAGTATATGAGAAATTGCTGAGCGGAGTGGCCATAATAGAAACATAGAAACATAGAAACAGAGCGAGTCAGAAGGGGCCTCCTGGGCCATCTAGTCTGACCTCCGGCACCAGCCAGCTCCGCTCATGACATGCCCACCATGTGCATGTCCAGCCTATCTTTGAACACCCTCACTGATGGGGCCTCAACGACCTCCCGTGGAAGCCCATTCCACGCCCTCGGGGTCCTAACTGTCAGGAAGTGCTTCCTGGCATTCAAATTGAACCTTGGCTCCCTGAGCTTTGCTCCATTGGAGCGCGTCCTGCTTTCCTCTGCAGGGGAGAACAGGCCTCTCCCCATCTCCATGTGACACCCCCTCACATACCTGTATGTTGCCAACATATCCCCTCTGAGTCTCCTCTTCTCCAAGCTGAAGAGACCCAGTTCCCTCAGTCTCGCCTCATACCCCATCCCCTGCAAACCAGCCACCATCCTGTGGCCCTATGCTGCACTGACTATGCTGCACTGACTCCAACCCTGGCTTGTCACTGGCTGCCATCCCGACGATTCCCCGCTAATGGTTACCTTCTGCTTTCGGTCAGTCACCATGCCCTAATCCACCGGACAGTGCTTTGGTGTATCCCAAAACTCCTCAGTTTCCTCCACCAGGATATCATGGGGCATTTTGTCAAAGGCCTTGCTGAAATGAAGGTATACCACATCCACTGCATCCCCTCCATCTAGCCATCTTGAAACCTTGTCATAGAATTCCACAAGGTTTGTCTGGCAGGACCTGTTTCTGCGGAAGCCATGTTGTGTGGCTGTCAGCCTCCCTTCCCTATCTAGCATCACTAGATCTCTCTCTATTATGAGCCTTTCCATTGTTTTTAGAAGTCCTGTCAGTCCCTGCAGTATCTCTGAAGCCCTGCTCCCAGAGCCCCGATCCTCCCTGCACACTTGTCCAGTGCAGACACGTTACTGGGGGGCCTGAACCCACCCCCCACTGGCGGCCTCCTCCTTCTCCTGGCACCAATCTGGAGCTGGGAAACAGGTTCTCTTCGCTTGAGGAGGCTGGGGCTGAGGAGGCCTCAGGGGACCAGCAGGACCCCCAGCCTGGGACATCAGGAGGCAAGGGAGCCACTGCAGGAGAGGCGAGGGCCAAGGCACGGCTGCCCACCAGCACCGGAAAGGCACGGCGGCAGGTGATTGTTGTTGGGGACTCCCTGCTGAGGGGCACTGAGGCGGCGGTGTGCCGCCCCAGCCTGGAGACAAGGGAGGTTTGCTGCCTGCCGGGCACACGCATCCAGCATGTGAAGGGCAGAGTGGAGCGTCTTGTTCGCTCTGGGGGTCAGCAGCCGCTCCTGGTGATCCATGTGGGCACAAACGACATGGCCAGGCAGGGTGTGGTCGGGATCACCAGGGACTTTGAGGCCTTGGGGAAGAAACTCAGGGAGCTGAAGGCGCAAGTGGCCTTCTCGTCAATCTTACCTGTCTGGGGGTTTGGGCCAGGCAGGGACAGGAGGCCCTCCAAGGTGAATGACTGGCTTAGGGTGTGGTGCCAGAAGGAACGCTTCGGGTTCCTCGACCACGGCACTCGTTTTCTTGCCAATGGACTTCTGGCAAGGGACGGGTTACACCTCACGAGGGTGGGGAAAAGGTCCTTTGGAGATGTTCTAGCAAGCTTCGTCTGGAAGACTTTAAACTGAGCCAGTGGGGGAGGGGGGTTCAGTCCCCTCCAGTAACGTGTCTGCACTGGACAAGTGTGGGGGGAGGATCGGGGCTCTGGGAGCAGGGCTTTAGAGATACTGCAGGGACTGACAGAACTTCTACAGAGAGGGGCCAGGTACCAGGGAGGATGGGAGGAAGGAGGATGCTGGGCACTCCAACGAAAGGAAGCGGTGGGAAGGAGTTGAGGTGCATGTACACCAATGCTAGGAGTATGGGTAATAAGCAGGAAGAGCTTGAAGCTCTCCTGGGAATAGGAGGATATGATCTGGTGGGAATCACAGAAACTTGGTGGGATGAAAGGCAAGTCTGGAATGTGAACATAGAAGGGTATCTCCTATTTAGAAAGGAGAGGAAGGGAAAGAGAGGTGGGGGCATGGCCGTATACGTCAGGGAAGGGATAAGATGCAGTGAGATAGAATGCAGCACAGATGGGGATTCGGTAGAGGAAGTCTGGGTGAAACTTAGAGGTTTTGACAGGGAAAGAGACCTGACAGTGGGGGTATGTTATTGCCCTCCAGGTCAACTTGAGACCCTGGATGATGTCCTGACAGGACAGACTCTAAGGATATCTCAGGGGAGAGACACAGTAATTATGGGGGATTTCAATCTCCCGGATATTACTTGGGAGACTCACTAGGCGTTGACAGCCAGGTCAAGTCACTTCCTAGAAGCTCTAGAGGGTAGGTTTTTCACACAGAGGGTCAGAGAGGCGACGAGGGGGAGAAACATCCTTGACTTGGTCTTGAGCAATAGGGAGGAGCTGATAGATGAAGTGCAGATTAGGGGAGCTCTGGATGCAAGTGATCACTCCATCCTTTGCTTTGAGATCAAGGGACTGGGGACGGAGAGCAGGGCGAGCACAAGAAGCTGAGACTTCAAAGGGCCAACTTTGGCCAACTGAAGGCCAGACTGGGGAAAGTCTCCTGGGATAGGTTACTGGAAGGTAAGCGAGTTGAGGAGGGGTGGATGGCATTCAAAAGGGAGGTTTTGGAGGCGCAAGCCTTGACGATACCTCTAGTCAGTAAGGTGGGGAGGTGGAGGAGAGTGCCGCCATGGATGCGTAAGGAGGTGATTAGGGGGATTAGATGAAAGAGGACCCTCCATAGGAAATGGGTACTGGGGAAATAGACAAAAGGGTATACCGGGAGGAGGAGGCCCGTTGCAGAAGGATTCTTCGCAAGGCTAAAGCTGATTATAAGCTGAGACTCGCCAAGAATATCAAGAGCAACTAAAAGGGCTTCTTTCAGCATGCAAATAGGAACAGGAAGGGGAGACAAGTGGTGGAACCACTAAAAAAGGAGGAAGGAGATCCAGTGACTGACATGAGGGAACAGGCACAGATGCTAAATGACTATTTTGCCTCTGTGTTCTCCCCAAAGCAGGACGGGGGATATCCGTATACGAGATTAGATGAGACTGCGGATTTAGGGGCACAGATTTGAATCACCTCCCTTGAAGTCGAGTGACTCCTCAGGGCATTGGACATTACAAAGGCGCCAGGCCCTGACGGGTTACACCCGAGAGTACTAAGAGAGTTGGCAGGGGTTGTCTCACGCCCGCTGGCCTCCATTTTTGAGAGCTTGTGGAGAATGGGTGAAGTTCCAGAGGACTGGAGGGTGGCATCGGTGGTCCCAATTTTCAAAAAGGGTAGTAGGAAGGACATGGGGAATTATAGACCGGTTAGTCTTATGTCCATTGCAGGAAAAACAATGGAAAGGCTCATAATGGAGAGAGATCTAGTGATGCTAGATAGGGAAGGGAGGCTTACAGCCACACAACACGGCTTCCACAAAAACAGGCCCTGCCAGACAAACCTTGTGGAATTCTATGACAAGGTTTCAAGATGGCTAGATGGAGGGGATGCAGTGGATGTGGTATACCTGGATTTCAGCAAGGCCTTTGACAAAGTGCCCCATGATATCCTGGTGGAGAAACTGAGGAGTTTTAGGATACACCCAAGCACTGTCCGGTGGATTAGGGCATGGTTGACTGACCGAAAGCAGAAGGTAACCATTAGCGGGGAATCGTCGGGATGGCAGCCAGTGACAAGTGGGGTCCCCCAGAACTCTGTCCTGGGGCCGATCCTGTTTAATCTTTTCATTAACGACATGGAAGAAGGGGTGAACAGTCTGCTGATCAAATTCGCAGATGAGACTAAAACTGGAGCAGTGGCCACAACTGAGGAGCAGATACACCAGATGCAAAAGGATCTGGACAGACTATGGAAGTGGGCAGGAGACAACAGGATGGCGTTCAATGTGGATAAGTGCAAGGTCTTGCACTTGGGGCATAGGAATAGCTATCATAAGTACAGGTTAGGTGACAAGTGGCTGGATAGCAGCACTTGTGAAAGGGACCTCGGGGTGCTGGTTGACCGCAGGCTAAACATGAGTCAACAGTGTGATGTAGTGGTCAAGAGGTCGAATGCCACCCTTGGTTGCCTAGCCAGAAGTGTGGCTTCAAGATCGAGAGAGATATTACTACCAGTCTACACGACTCTGGTGCACCTGCAACTGGAGTACTGTGTTCAGTTTTGGGCCCCTCATTACAGAAAGGATATAGCCAGCTTGGAGTCAGTGCAGCGTAGGGCCACAAGGATGGTGGCTGGTTTGCAGGGGATGGGGTATGAGGCGAGACTGAGGGAACTGGGTCTCTTCATCTTGGAGAAGAGGAGACTCACAGGGGATTTGTAGGCGACATACAGGTATGTGGGGGGGGGGTTCACATGCAGATGGGTAGAGACCTGTTCTCCCCTGCAGAGGAAGGCACGACGCGTTCCAATGGAGCAAAGCTCAGGGAGCCAAGGTTCCATTTGGATGCCAGGAAGCACTTCCTGACAGTCAGGACCCCAAGGGTGTGGAATGGGCTTCCACGAGAGGTCGTTGAGGCCCCATCGGTGAGGGTGTTCAAGGACAGACTGGACATGCACATGATGGGCATGTCGTGAGCGGAGCTGGCTGGTGCCGGAGGTCAGACTAGATGGCCCGGGAGGCCCCTTCTGACTCGCTCTGTTTCTATGTTTCTATGTTGATTGACATGGCAACAAGGGAGGCACATGAAACATGAGCTTGATTTTCAAACCACTGTGTCTTCTTTGCCTGGCCATGTGAACCTCCAACAGCAGTCCCTTGAGTGGACAGGAAGACACCAGACCCATGTCCTCAGCAGGTCTCAATTCCCTGCACTCCCGTCCACACACACACACACACACTGCCTCTTGGAGCATCTCATGGCTTCTCTCGAGTGCCAGGGTTTACACTGCTGGTTCAATGGTGAATGATTTGATCTCAGGCTGAATCCGTTTTTTCTAGTGCTGGGGCCTTTGTTTTGTGTTGCTCTGTTTTCTCACTGCATTGAAGGGGGCATTCCTGGGTGCCAGGAGAATCATGAAGCACCTCTCCGTTTCTCAAATTGCAGAAAAGCACCTGGAGCTCGAGGCTCTGTATGGAGCTCTGAGGCTGGGATGGGGGTCTCCTGCTTCCTGTCTGAGGGGCTGATCTGCCCTGGGAGTCACATGCTCCTGGCTGGCCACATGCCCTGAGCTGTGACGGCTGTTAAGCTGCCCTTTCCATCCCTTCCCCTCTTTGACCCTCATTCATCCTTTCAGCCTGGATGCTCACAAGCCCCCACCTCTATTTTAATACATTTAATAGATGACTCTTTTCCCCCAGCTTGGGTGTCTGGTGTGCTGAATCCCGAGGCTATTCCTGGATTGAGGGAAAAGGGAAGCTCCACCTGCTTCCCAGGTCGTGGAACAGAAATATCCAGCCTGCTTTCTGTAATGCTGAGCAAGCATTGGAATAAAATTCCCCCTAAGCTGAAAGGGTTGAACTGTGGCGGGCAAGAACTGAGGGAGACTGGAGTGCATTATGGGAGGCAAGAGTCCTGGTGGGGTGAGTGCCAAGCGGGATCTAGTGGAGGCCCAGTTTCAGCCCCCCCCTCCCAATCCTCAAAGCTCCTGGCAGATGCTTCACCAATCACTCCCTCTGAGTTCACCTCCCTCACAGGGTAAAAGGAGAGGAGGACAAACTTGCAAGCAACTTTGGGTTTTTGCAAGAGGAGAAAAGGCAGAGAATATCTGAGGCATGAACACACAATTCCTCCCTTTCTGCTCTCTCTGCATGCCCCGTGTTCTCCACCTGGTGTCAATTTTCGGCTGCTGCACTCCTTCAAGTGTCCGCTGTGAGGGGCATGGGGACCCCATGTACATGGACCCCTGGCCTCACAAATATGAGGGGATTTTGGAAATGGTGCACTGAGTTCAGTGGGCCAGTTGCTCCCCACATGGCCCAGGAATCGCCGGACAGAGGCTGAAGCAGCCGTCCCCACCCATGGAGCTACGTTCCCAGAAGGCGTCTGAGCTGGAATCAAGGCCAAGGTTGCTCATGCAGGAGGAGTCTGCATGGACTACTTCTCCAATGAGAGCGACCTCCTCCCTCAGGGCTGTGTCCCTGCTGACTCCGAGTGAAAGTGGAGCGCTCAGGGCTGGGAACGGACTTCTTCACCCTGGAAAAGGACCTGAAGGGATTTCGAAGCTGCACTGCTGGTACCCTGTCAAGTTCTGGGCAAACATTATTTGTCTTCCCACACTTCAAAATATAGAATGAAAATGTAAAAGACTGAAAACAAAAAGTATTTATAGAAATAATAAAAAAGACAAAATGCAAAGCTTAGCTAAGGAGGTTAACAAGGGAAGATTTTTTGCATGCTGCTTTCCCGGGTATAAAATGGAGCTTATATTTTTCCCAACTGCTGAAAAGTGCAAAGGATGATTTTTTTCAAATGTTTCAATGTGATTCTGTCCAAATGCCAAGAATGGATCTTGGGCTTGTTCTGAAAAATTGGAATTTTGATCGCTTGATGAAAAAAACAAGCATAATTTAGGCTTTGGCTTTCATCATGAGCTGCTCCTTGGTATTCAGGTCAGGCCTCCATAGAACCATGTAGCACTTGGGCAGGAAGATGCAGCCTAGCAGCCCAGCGCTGGAAGCCAAGATGGAGAAGACCTGGATGGCCACCATGTACTTGCCCTTGGTGCTCAGTTAGGTGGGCATGAAGGACACCCAGATGCTGCAGAAGACCAGCATGCTGAAGGTGATCAGCTTGGCCTCGTTGAAGGCCCCGGGCAGCTTCCTGGCAAGGAAGGCCAGTGTGAAGCAGACGGCAGCCAGGAAGCCCATGTAGCCGAGGGCAGCATAGAACATGGCCGAAGAGCCTTCGTTGCACTGCAGGACGATCTGCCCAGCCTGGGAGAGCATGTCAGAGTCAGGGAAGGGGGGAGCAGTGCCCAGCCAGATGCTGGAGAGGACCACTTGGACACTGGAACAGCAGATGACAATGGAGTTGGCAAAAGTCCTCCCCAGCCAGTCCCTTGCCCTGTTGCCTGGCTTGGTGACCAGGAAGGCCAGCACCACAGTGACGGTTTTGGCCAGGAAGGAAGAGATGGCCACTGAGAAGACGATGCTGAAGGCTGCTTGTCGCAGGAGGCAGGTGATGCTTCTTGGCTGGCCAATGAAGAGGAAGGAGCACACAAAGCAAAGCAGGAGGGAGACAAGCAGAACGTAGGAGAGGTCGCGGTTGTTGGCCTTGACTACTGGAGGCTCCTGGAATTTTCTGAAGATCCCCAATATGCCTCCTGTGGTGATGGAGAAGAGTAGGGCCATGCCAGTGAGGAAGGACCCCAAATATTCTTCATAGGAGAGGAAGGTGATGACCTTGGGGATGCACAGATCCCGGGCCTCATCTGGTTGCTGATCTTCTGAACACCTCTGGCAATGTTCTGCATCTGTCCAAAGCAAGAGAAAAAAAAATGTTGACTTATGTTCCCGTCTCTGCTTTCTATATTTTATGCATTATTGTTGTTTCTCTTATTACTAATACTGTTATTAACTTTGGTAGTACTGGAAGGGGCATGACTCTGGTGTGAGTGGCAACATAGCGTTCTTTCCTGCCAAATGTGGCTTGCTGGGCCCCTTCATTCTCCACAGTCAGCAGAGTTCCTCAGATGCACTGTAAAGGCAGCCTGGAAGGCACATTGGCAAGTGGACTGGGATGTATGGCCATATATTTTTTCTTCCAATCATGAATCGATTCATGCACTGGAAACTGACCCTGGCAGGGACTCCATCCCTTACACGGGGTGAACATCCCGGGATGAAAACTGGGGGACACGTCTATGGCTAGAAGCTCAGAAAGGCTGTGTAACTCGGTGGGCAGATCCCTGGACCATCCACTGCCCCACCCGAAACCCAAATGGTGTGTGGCATTGTCCACCATCAATGCTCAGACTTCAGTGAGAAAGGATTAGGAATGGTTGAAATAGATCCCCTGCAGAGTGTGACTCGATTTGCATGGTGCCTCTCCGACTGCTGTGTTGCCCATCATGGGTGTTGCATTGCACACAGCCCTGTCCCTGCTTCCTGCAGCTGCACATTTGCTCTTGCAAGCGTGCTCAGGGCAATTTCCTTCAATGGGCCCCCCAAAATCCATCTAGCTGATCTTCTGCCACAAGCCCTCCAACAAGCCCCTTGGTCAGCACCAGCAGCCCTTCCTATTCCTCCCTGCTCAGTGGTGACCATCATCCCTCCATGAGTTGAGCAGAGGGAAAATCAGGGCAGACTGAGAGTTTGAGTCCCATCGTTTGCTCAACCACCCCTTTCACTCATCCAGGTCAGATGTGGATGGAGAAGGACCAAAAGAGGACAGAAACTCTCGTCCATGTCAAACCCTGCTGCAGCCCACCATGCGCAGCTGAAGATCGGACCCACATGTCCTCCCTCGCAACGTTCCCATAAATATGTGAAGCCTGCAGGTAGAAACATAGAAAAACGGCTATTCAGAAGGCGTCTCTCGGGCCATCTACTCTGACCCCTGGCTCAAGCCAGCTCCGCTCATGAGAGCCAGCTCCGCTCCATGCCCCATGCCCCAAAAACACAGGGACCATTCCTAGCATAATCCTCTAGGTCCATCAACCCTTCCTGGCATTCTCCCTGATGAAAAGTGTGTCAGTGAAAGCAAGAAGAAAAGTCCTCCTTCTGCTCCCCAGATGAGGCCACAGAAGCTCCTAAGTTCATGAATGTTCCTTCTCAGCAAACCAGCCAGTTCTCCTCTGGGGAGCCGCACAAGGGGGACTTGCTCTCTGTGTAAGTGGAGGGGAATGACTGCAAAACACGTTGGCTTCACATGCCAAGATGCAATGAGGGGCACTTTGGAGGGAGAGGAAGGTTTGCTGAAAAGTTCCACCCATGAGAAGGGAGAGAGTTTTCTGGAGAGATGGAGAAGACAAGGAACAATGCAGGGTCACTTCAGGGTCGGATCTTTCTGGGCACTGCCTTTCCCTCAGCACTCACCCATCTTCCCAAGTGGAGATGCTCCCTTCCACACACGAAGCGCAGTCATAGCAGCACAGGGGATCCCCTTCCCGAGCCACCTTGAAGAATCCCGGGTGGCAGCTCTCCACGCACCTGGCCTGGGGCAGGGGCTGAGCAAGAGAGAAGGATCATCAGGGCAGCAGGCTTGGGGTGCTGATTCTGCAGATGGGGAGACAGAGCTGGAAAGGTTGGAGGGGAGGGCCGGGATTTCAGCATGTTCCATTCCTGAACCCCAGCCTGTGAAGCTGGAGCACCCGGACATCCCTCCAAAGGAAAGTCCCCTTTTAAATCTCATGCTTTGTATCAATGTCTTAAAAGGCTGAACATCTGATTAGACAGATGTTAGCAAAGGGAAGGGAAATGAAAACAGTGGAATGACAGGGATGGTTTGCTTCACCTGATCTTGCCATCAGGGCCACACAATGGGCTCTCAGTGGAGGGTGAATTTGGGGCCAGGAAAACCCTGTCTTTCTAGACTCCCAACTTTTAGGTTTACAGCAGTCCCGTTGGGAAACCTCACCCAATTCACAAGTCCAGGTTGGCTGCCAAGTCTCCATTCTCATCCAAATACACCCCATCGATGGAATGATTGTGGAACTGGGGGTCTCTCAGGAAAGGGTGGAGCTGGAGGAACAGAGAAAGAAGCAGCCTTTGAGAAAGCACATTTCATGCCACCCAGTTTTTTGCAAGCGCTGGTCCCACTTTAATTCGTCTCAGTGTCACTCTTATTATGGCGAAGGCTCTGATTTCATTTCTGGATACCCATTCTATTCATCAGATTCTAGGAGGCATTGCTAGAAGCATTGTCACTGAAGGAGAAGAGAGGGGAGCTTCTCTGAAGGCAATATTCCAGCCATCCTCAAAAACAGCAAAGGGACTTTTCTGCTCCCGAGCATTAGAAGATGACCTGGGAGTTCTTTTAGTGTGCTCAACAGGATTTCCTCCTGAGGAGTCTCCCAGGAATCTCACCACAGGGGACTTGGAAGGGGCCGAGAAGTGCTCCTTGTCACTTGAGCCCTGAATTCCAATCCTGCCCTCTGGAATGATCCATCAGAATTGTAGCCTTGACCTGTGACAACACACCTGGTCCTGGAAGAGTGTTGTGAAACCCCCTTCAGTCCATTCACCTCTAGGCTGAGCATGCCCAGTTTATCCTGTCTCTTCTTGGATGCCTCAGTTTCAGGCCCAGGCATCATCCTTGCTGTCCCTCTTTGGAGGCCTTCTTGTTTCTCCTACTGAGCTCTTGTGCATTTATTTTCAGTCAATGGTTGCACTACAAGGAACACATGGGATCTGCAGGTCTCATCAGCATTGCCTGCACTTTCCCAGTGAAATTGCAAAAGATTCCTGATTCTCCTGTCTCCAGCACTACACATCCCATTGCCATTGTGCTTTTCAAACTCAGAATTCCATTTGCCTTGAGGTGCCCACTCACTGCTCCTGTGCTCTCAGGTTTCCTCCAAGATGGCTGCCAGCCTGCCCTAGTTGCGCGTGCCTCCCTCTCCGACCTTGGGCAGAGCACCTGGCATGGCATGGAGGTTGCAGGCTGCTACAGAGTGGAAGGTTTCCAGGTCCATATTCCCTGACTGGGGATTCTACCTTTTCCTCCAGCTTGTGACATTCTGGTCTTCCTTCTCTCCTCCCAGAAAGGTGATCAGCAGAGTCCCGGATCCTTTGCACTTATCTCCTTCTCCACTACACCTGCACGGCCAAACTCCAACTACCTCCCCATGTCAGCTCACTTGCTGGGACCGTGCTTGCTTCCATAGGTCACCCCGACCACCTGATGCACCATTCCCTGCCCCTCCCAGCCAGGAACCTGCATGTATCCTGGGGTGAGGAATACACTCACAATGAAGGCCACACTGTGTCCAGCTGGGCATTCCAGGTCACACACGAATTGACTTGTATTCTGAAACCCAACAAGGCAGCAAGTACTATTATTCCCAGGTCAAGGAATGTGAGCAAGGAACTGTGCAGTCCTTGTACAGACTTGTACATACACGCATTGCCTCAGTGTGACTCGAAGCAACTCCACCGACCAGTAGCAGCTGGACTCAATCTCAGGAAGCCAGGAGAGGGGATCAACGGAGGGACCAGAACAGAGAGTGTTCCAGCTGCCCCTTCATTGGGAAGATCTCACTTCCATTCTCACATTTTAAGTACAACAGCTAAGAAGATGGTGACTGGGGAGAATACCTGCCATGGAGGAATCCGGTGTGCCTCTGGCCTGCCTCCATGTTCCTTGTTCTTCCTCCTGGATCTGGAGGAAAGAGACGCATCCACGGCACGGGCCACAGCCTGGACGGTGTTGTAAGAGAAGAAACTGTCCAGAGAGAGTGTTTGCTCCTTGTCCACTTGCGACAGGCCCTCAGGTTCCTCCTTCTCTCTGCATCTTATCCACTCTTTCACTGACAGCACATGCTTTGAATACGAACACTTGAACACAGCCTTCACTAATGCAACCATAATTGTATACAAATTCAGAAATCAGCATAGTTAGTCATTTTCCTTTTTGGGGGAAAGAAGGAAAAATATGCATACAAGTGCTGGAATAAAAGTACATTATATGCATAAGTTAAATCCATGATAAAGTCGCACATAGTTGTGGTGATCCAGACTTTTCCATTAACAGGTTGCATAAACTTTTGAATAACTCTTTCAAGAATAAATATTCCATAGAAGGTGAAAAACAACTCTTCAAAATAAATGAAGACATTGATTTCTACCAAAATCTTCCGTGGCTGCCATCCATCTAGAAAATAAAAGGAAAGTGGCTTTGTGTCCACTCCTCTGCTGATTCCAAAGTTCTCTGGCTAGTTTTGCTCATTTAAAACACTCTTTCAAATTGTGTTGTGGGCATAACTTATCCCATGAACCCGGATGTGTATTCACTATAGCCAAAGGATGTGCTTAGCTCATATATAGTAGTATTACCATATAAGGAAAGTATAGGTTACCTTACCATATAAGGAAAATGTATGTTACATTACCATATAAGGAAAGCATGTATGCCGTACGTACTGATTGGAGAGTTTGTATCTTGAAGGGCGTGGAGAAGAGAGCGGGAAAGTGAATGATTGGGGAAAATGGGACAAAGGAGGAAAAGGGATATAAAATAAATGGTGGCGTGGGGGAGAAAAGAGAGCTCGCGCACACCTCCCAAAGACCCTGGTCTCCTGTGTATTTCTTCGCCCGAACCCAAGGCCTTCTCCCGCGACTCCGGCCGGACCGGATTCGCGCCACAGGTGGTGACCCCGACGTGATGCTTGTTTAAAGCCGTCGCCATCTCCCAGTTCAGTCCTCACCGACCGGTTTGTGGTCTCCAGGCGCCTGACATTCATTCTGACAACGGAAAATCGTGAGTGACTCCCTCTCCTCTTTGAAAAATGGGTTCGGGTCTTTCCTCTGAGCAAACCAACTACGCGGCTGAACTGCACCGCCTCCTGACGAAAAGCGGACATAGTTGTTCTCGTCAGGAGGTCATAGAACTTGTTAGGATGCTTGAAAATTGTTGTCCTTGGCTACCAAGGGAAGGAACGTATAGCATAAAGGATTGGATGAGAGTTGGAGCCAACCTACAAGGACATCCAAAAGTTTCCCCCACCCACCTTTATACTTGGTGCAAAATACGTTCCTGTTTGAGTGACCTTACCCCGGCAAACATCTACTGGACAGGAAAAATTGAGGCGGCCGTTAATCTTCCGCCTTTTCCACAAATCCTCCCGCCCTTGGGGAAGGACGCCATCATATTGGGAGGCCCTGAAAAGGGGATAAAAAACCTGCAGGGAGTGGTCTCCGTCAAAGACAGACCGCCCGACTCGCAAGAAAAGGACTTGCCGGAATGTGCCCCGTTCCCTCCCGCCTACCCGTCTGCTCCCCCGGTGCCACAACCGGCAGACGTCTATGTTTCCCCGATACGTGCGGCTCTAGAAGACCATATAGCCGCCTTTCCTGTTATCCGGGGAGTCGCAGGAAGGGGAAATCACCCAGGTCAGCCAGATCGGTATGAGTCCCTGGGATACAAGTTAATTAAGGACTTTGCGGATAGTGTTCGTCAGCACGGCCACCATGCCCCTTTCACTAAGGCTCTTCTAACTGCGTTAAGTACCCGACTTATGCTACCGTACGACTGGATACACCTCGCTCAGGCGGTCCTTCAACCAGCCAACAATCTAGTATTCCTCCAGGCCTGGCGGCAAGCTACGATTGATCACATTGCTGCACGGGGCGCTGGAGCTGCAATCAATTTGGAGCGGTGGCTGGGGGAGGGACAGCATGCTTTGCCCACGGCACAATTTGCCTTAAATGATGTGGATCTGCAAACTATTGGGAACTGGTCGTGAGGGCGTGGGCCAAAATCCCAGTGAAAGGCGATATGGCGGCGGGAGCATTTTCCTCCATTCACCAGGGCCCCAAAGAGCAGTACAGTGATTTTGTGAACAGGCTCATGACGGCAGCAGAGAGGCAGGTTGAGAACGAGGATGCTAGGAGGCTGCTGCAGGATCTTAGGCAAGTCAATGCCAGAATGGAATTGATGGGAGCCTTGCAGATGGGTATGCCAAATCCAAACATGATACCACGAGAGTGGCAGCTTGTTGTCATTGACCTCAAGGACTGTTTCTTCACCATTCCACTCCATCCAGAGGACAGCAAATATTTTGCGTTCACGGTTCCTGTCATCAACAACAGCGGTCCAACTCGCCGATTCGAGTGGAAGACACTACCTCAAGGGATGGCTAACAGCCCTACCATGTGTCAGATATTTGTAGCATCAGCCCTGAGGGCCTTTCGTGATGCTCACCCTCAGGTTATGCTCTATCATTACATGGATGACATTCTTCTAGCAGCCCCCACTGTCACTGAGGAGATGCTTGTCGAGCTCATCAAAGGCCTGACAAAGAGAGGCTTATGTGTTGCACCGGAAAAGGTTCAGAGACATTCACCATATCATTACTTGGGACATTTGCTCTTGGAAACAACGTCTGCACCAGAACTGCCCCAGATCTGCCTTCCACCAACACTCACCTTAGTAAAAATGCAGCAGATCTTAGGAAATATCAACTGGGCTAGACCATTTTTGCAACTCACCACGGCACAGTTATCGCCGCTATTTCACAGCCTTAAAGGAACCAAACATCCAGCAGATGTCATTCCCGTAACTCCTGCCATGCGAGCAGCGATTGAGACAGTTAACAAAGCCCTGAGACAAAGAGCTGTGGATCGTCTGTCATCCTCTACCCAACAACTGTCTCTCGCGGTGCTTCCCACAAAGCAGCTGCCTACAGCTATGCTCTTCGCACCGCTACCACCTTCCGCTATTCAGTCTGTCATCGCCATTGTGGAGTGGCTTCATCTCCCAAGCACGCCACCACGAAACCTCTACTCTGACGTGGAAGCTACATCAGACTTGGTTCAGAGAGGACGGCGGCAAAGCTTAGTGCTCAGTGGGCAGGATGTTGCAGAAATATACGTGCCTTTTTCAAGGGAACAAGTGGAACAACTACTTGCCAACAGTACTCCGTTTCAAATAGCATTGGCCGGCTTTGTCGGCTCCTTTATCTACAACTTACCCAAGGACCCCAGACTTGCTTTGCTAAAGGGGACCCTCTACACCTTGCAGACCATGCAGGCTCAGCAGCCCATTTCCTCTGCACTCACCGTCTTCACTGATGGAAGTAAAACCAGGGGGGTTGTTGCTTGGCAAAATGAGGAGGGTCAGTGGCAAGTAAAATTTACCACTGAACAATTGTCTGCTCAACGGGCAGAGTTGGCTGCTGTGATTTTGGCATTCACCTGTTTTCAGGACTGCAGTTTTAACCTTATAGTGGACACTCAGTATGTCTACAGAGCTCTTCTTTCCCTCACAAATGCATACATCACCCCTGCACTTGATACTAACTTGATGTCTTTGTTTTGTCAGCTTCAGCAGGAACTTTCTTTACGCAGGCATCCATTTTTCGTAGCGCACATACGATCCCACACTACTTTTCCAGGACCTCTGACGGAGGGCAACGCCCACGCAGACGAGGCCCTTCGAGAGGAGGATTTACCGGAGCCGCTAGTATGCGCTGCAGTACTGGACACAGCGCTGGAGGCGCATCAGATGGAGGCTCATCAGATGCTGCATTTGCCTGCTAACGCGCTGCACAAACATTTTCAGATTCCGATCAAGGAGGCCAGGGAAATTGTGTCTTCTTGTCCCGTATGTGCACTGTCTCCAATAAGCAGCATACTTTTCGATGCGGTTAACCCGCGAGGTGCGTCTGCTAATCAGATTTGGCAGATGGATGTTAAGGCTATGTTGATGTACCTCGTGATCATTGTAGTGTGCTTGACCACACTTTGCTGCTGTATTCAGTGCGTCCCTTCACTGATGGCCATGTGTCGTAATTGCTTCGAGTCAAGAGTGGAAAAACGCCACGGCGCCCACTCGGTCTTCGCGGAAAAATATGCGCCAGTACAAATGGAAGAGGAAGAACATTTTATGACACAAGGGGAGAATGATGGTTCTAAAGACTGGTCAGATACCTACTGTTATTGGGAAAATATGGCAATTGCTCGAGAATAGTAATCTGTCTTAGGTTTGTTTTTTATTGAATTTATATTAGCATTTTTATATAATCATGAAAGGGGACATGTGGGCATAACTTATCCCATGAACCCGGATGTGTATTCACTATAGCCAAAGGATGTGCTTAGCTCATATATAGTAGTATTACCATATAAGGAAAGTATAGGTTACCTTACCATATAAGGAAAATGTATGTTACATTACCATATAAGGAAAGCATGTATGCCGTACGTACTGATTGGAGAGTTTGTATCTTGAAGGGGCGTGGAGAAGAGAGCGGGAAAGTGAATGATTGGGGAAAATGGGACAAAGGAGGAAAAGGGATATAACATAAATGGTGGCGTGGGGGAGAAAAGAGAGCTCGCGCACACCTCCCAAAGACCCTGGTCTCCTGTGTATTTCTTCGCCCGAACCCAAGGCCTTCTCCTGCGACTCCGGCCGGACCGGATTCGCGCCACATTGTGTCTATTCCTCCCTCATCATCAACCCTGTGGCTATGCATGTGACTCAAACCCATGAAACACACTGCTTCTTTTCTGGAACTCTGTGGTTGGGTGTACCTGTTCACAGCATTGCTGGTCATGAGGGTTCATCTCTGCAGTGCGGTGTCTCCTGGGAGATGGCTCAAGAAAACTTCTGAGGCTCGAAACTGAGAGGTCCCCCTGTGTATCTAACCGGCCTTCTGACAGAAAGAGAAATCCAGATTTCCCAACACCACTAATTGCAGGAATTGCCGTTTGGAGCACACGTGCAAAAGCAAAGCTCCCCCTCTCAATTACCTGCCTCTTCCCCACTAGGACAGGCTCCATGTCATTCGCACCCACTGCCTTTTCTCTCCCTGTTTCCTCTCTCCATAAAACTCCCAGCGTGGCAGGGCAGCTCTGAAATGCATCCCAAAAGAGGACTGAACCTGACGCCATAATGCATAACTGGAGGCAACATCTCAGGAGCACGTGGGGAGCAGGAGGGCCAGGAGGTGACCCAGGCTGTCCCTGCCCCCTGACTAACCCCATGGGGGGACTCCTTGGGGGCTGCCAGTCTTGCCCTATGTGTGCAGCATGATGCGCTCCGGAGGACCTGCCATGGCAGCTGGGATGCGGGCTTCTCTCCCGCAACTGCATGTTGACCGCCCGGGGTCAGGGCTCCATTTCTGCACATCACGGGGGTCAGCCAGGAGCAGAGCCCTTGACTCTGCCTTATTGTGGCACCAAGTCTGAAAACGTGACCATGGGCAGACCATTTACGTGCAGCCTGGATGCCCACCTGGCAATGCCTGATTTCGGAGATGTTTTCCGCTGAAGTTTGTGCTGGGGTCTTCTATGAACATCCTTACTATCGTTGTCACTATGATTATGAGCATCACATCACGCTTTTATGCTGACCTTTTCAATGCATAAGGAAAGCAAGCACTTTGCTTGCCTCTCATCATCGTTCTTTTCCTGACAACAACCCTGCCAGGTAGGATAGGCTGAGAATGAGTGAGCTTCAGGGATGAGTGGGGATCCAGGCCAGGCTCTCCCAGTGCCCATCCCACTTCTTGCACTTTTGATCCCATGCACGGATGCACAACAATCCCCCCTGTTCTGTCTTGTCAACCAAGAAATGTTTCAATTCTGCTTTTAGAGATGCCTATCTTCAACCTTGAGGGCAAAAGGAGAAGGAGATGGCAGAGGATGAGGGGGCTGGATGGAGTCACTGGGGCAGTCAGTGCGAGCTTAGGTGGACTCCAGGGGAAGGTGGAGGACAGGAAGGCAGGAGGAATGTTGTCCATGGGGTTGCAATGGGTTGGAAGCAACTTCACATCTAAGAACCACATCCACACCTGGATGTCAGGAATGGGCAGTGGGCACAGCCCAAGAAAAGGAGAAGCTTCTTCCAAAGTAAATAGGAGGGGAGGGAAGAGGAGAGAGGGGAAGACCCTCCCTCTGAGTCCCTCAGAGGCAGCTGGGATGGGACCGACAGAACTGTTCATCCATCCGGGAATTTTCATCTCGCTGCCCTTCTTGGCCATCCCTGCAGGAACAATGTTCTGACAAAATCTCAGGCTGTCCCATCCCTGGAGCAGAAGTTGGCCACCGAGGAAAAATCCGTCAGAACCGTGATGATGGTGCTGCACTTGGAGGTACAGGTGGCATGAGCATGACCTCCAGGGAGCAAGCTGAGCGCCCCAGGAATGAAAAAGCGGAAAGCAAAGCAGGGACTTTGTGGGTCCAGGCTGCCTCACTGCAAGGCAACATTTTTTATTTATTCATTTATTCATTAATTTATTTATTTTTTGATCTATATCCTGCCTTTTTCCTCAAAGGGCTCAAGGCAGCTTACATCATTCTCCTCTTCCATCTTATCCCCACAACAACAACCCTGTGAGGTAGGTTGGGCTGAGAGTCTGTGACTGGCCCAAAGTCACCCAGTGGGCTCCATGGCTGAGCAGGGACTTGATCCCGGATCGTCTGAGTCCCAGTCCCACGCTCTTAACCACCACACCACACTGGCTCTCTAGTGCCCCAATATGCCCCATTTTTGTTGCAAGAAAATGGAATAAAACAACCCCCTCCCATGTTCTTGTGCATGTCCAGTCTTCTGAACTCCAAAGAGAATTTCCCTCTTGCTGCCCTTCTTCACCATCCCTGCAGGAGCAGCATTTTGACAAAATCTCAGCCTGCCCCAGTCCTGAAGCTGAAGCCGGTCACCGAGGGGGAGGGGGCATAGTTGCAGGGAGGAGGGATGCAGCAGGTCACACGTTGAAGGCCAGTTGCAAAGCACACGAAGGAAAGATCCCTTGCTCCTGCTTGGTTCACATGGGCCACATCGGCACATTCTCAGAGCGTGCCTCTCTTGCACATGGGAGTGAGGAAGGTTGTCAGGGAACCGCAGAGGTGCTCCAGCCATGAGGTCATGTAATTATGGAAATCATCATGCATTGCTGCTCTTCTTGCTAAACTTCATGGGACACCCTCCCCCAGGATCACCTTGAACCCCGAGGCCCATCTGAGATGGCACAGAAGTGTCGTGCATCCAGGCACAAAGGGGTGGGCGCCTCCTTCCCCACTGTCCTGCTCAGGGATTGGGACAGGCTGGGGGCAGCAGAGGAGTCTGCCGTGCAGGCACTTATTCTCACTTCCTTTGGCTGGAGCCTTGCCTGGCTGGGCTCCTTGTCCATGTAGAAGGAAATTCCTCTAACTGCTCTATTTGGTTGAAAGGGGCAGGATGGAGGCTGTGCCAAGCGCCTGCAGAGTGGCCCTCTTGATCCTGCTGCTGCTGCCCCTCCCAGAGGCCTCCTGTGGGAGGCTGGAGACCAAATGCCCCTGGAGCTGGCACAGGGCTGAGCTGCAGCCATGCAATTATTTCTGGCCAGGACACTTCGTCCTCAGTGCCAGCATCTCCGCAGCACTAGGCATATTTGGACCACACACTTTCAATCAAACTGTGTCTAATAAACAGATTGGGTAAGTCATTGTCCTGCTGGACCTGATACTGCAAGTGACATGGGCAGCCACACAGCACAGCTAGCAGTAGCAAGTAAAGCCAGAGTGACTTCTTCTAGCTCACTTCTCCCTCCGGAAGACCCACCCGATGAACTCATGGGCAGCAGAGCCGGCAGGGAGCCCAGGGAAATGGGGGGGAGGGCGGAAATAGACCCCAGAACATGCCCCACCTTCCCTGCCTCTGCACCCCTCTGCCTTCCCATCCCCATCAGAGGGAACAGCTGCCCTGCTGGGCTCCGGTCTGGGATGGGCACCTTTGCTGCAGGTGTCTTGCCATGGAGGAAGGACCAGGACACAGATGTGAATGAGGCTGCAGAAATCCCATCTGAAGTTTATTTTTTTAAAACATTTTTATGCCGCTCCATCGCAACAAAGCCTTGGGGTGGCTCAGAACAAGCCAGTTTCTGCAGGTTCTGGGACCAGGCTGAGCATGTGGAAGCCTGAGAAGCAGGATGCAACCTGAAAGGGACCAGAAAGATCCATGAGGAAGGATGGCAGCGTGAGACTTTCTATTCATTTTTTTCCTTTCCAGGTTGTCATCAACAGATTACTGGAAGATCCTCTCCTTCCTGTTTGCCATCCAGGAGGTCAACCAGAATCCCAGCCTCCTGCTCAACCTCACCCTCAGCTACAGCGTCTATAACAACCTTCACAATGTTAGACTGAAATCCGACGCAGCCATAGACCTGCTCTCGACCACTCAGGCCCACGTTCCCAACTACAAGTGTGGCAGGCGAGATCCTCTGCTGGCCATCCTTGAAGAATCCAACTCCAACGACTCCATGCAGCTTTCCAACATGCTGGGCATCTTCAAAATCCCGCAGGTGGGAGGCAATATGAGTTGCTATGTACAGAAAGTGAAAGATTCCCAAATCATTTCCAAGTATGATCTCTGTCCCAGGACAGCAGACCATCCTACACAGTCCAATGAGGAAAAGGGTTCAAGCTCCCCAGGGCTCACACCAGGCCCCCATCTGGTACTGTTCATGCTGAGGATTAACCAAAGTTCCCATGTTAATATGTTTCTCATATTCTCAGCTGCCATGGCCATCATGTGCAGGGCTTCCAAATGTTCAGCTTTTCGCAATGATTAGATATAGGGAGGACATCAAAAATATTACTTATGGACATTGCTATCTTAAGCTACAATTCTCATCTCAAAACAAGGTGATCTTGCTGATCATAAGTAAAATGACCTTTTACATATTCTTTTTTTTAAAGATTTTATTAAGATTTTAAACTACAAATTAAAAGCATCAATCATAAAATACATTGGGCAAGCTGGGTCAACCACCTATAACATATCTTTTAGCATTCTATGATCATAATCAAATCAATTTATAAAAGTTTAAAGACATCTTTAA
The DNA here is from genome assembly GCA_023646645.1 of Varanus salvator macromaculatus. Taxonomy (NCBI): domain Eukaryota; kingdom Metazoa; phylum Chordata; class Lepidosauria; order Squamata; family Varanidae; genus Varanus; species Varanus salvator. The sequence goes on along the minus strand of JAIXND010000847.1, from coordinate 9,985 downwards.
CTCTATGCCAAGTCCCGTTTCTCTAGCCAGTCGTAAAAAGAGTTCCAGGTTGAGTAAAAGTCAGTGTCTTCCTTCTCCTTCAGCGATACAGTCAGTCTATCCATTTCTGCACTATCCAGAATCTTTTTCAAAATCAGTTCCTCAGTGGGTAGTTCCTCAGTCTTCCAGTATTGAGCAAGCGCGATCCTCACTGCTGTGATTAAATGTAGTATCAAATACATTTCTTGTTTACTAATATTTGCCGGTACAATGCCTAACAAGAAAATTTCAGGTTTAAAAGCTAAAGTTTTTTGTAGCATTTCCTCAAGCCATTTGTGTATTTTAATCCAATACTTTTTCACATATTCACAGGTCCACCACATATGATAAAATGTACCCACATCATGTTTACATTTCCAGCATCTGTTAGACATATTTGGAAACATCTTAGCTAATCAATTTGGCGACAAATACCATCTATAGAACATTTTATATAAATTTTCTTTATACGAGGTTGCTAAGGTTACCTTAATATTTCTCTCCCACAGCTTTTGCCACTTTTCTAATTCAATATTATATCCAAAGTTTTGAGCCCATGTTATCATAGTGTCCTTGACCTGTTCTCCTTCCATCTTTCTGTTAAGCAAAAACTCATAGATTCTTTTAATCATTTTCTCATCTGCTTTTAACATCACTTGATCAAAGGCTGTTATATCTTTATAAAACCCCCATATTTTGCAGTCTTTGGCATATCTTGATTGCATCTGCACCTTATACCACCACGATATATTAAGTCCCTGTTCTTGTATTTCTTGCTCCAGTTTTAGGCCTCCATCCTTATCCAAAATATCATCATATAATCCCTTCAAAATTAAATACGTTTGGATACACAAAGGCTTCCATAGGTGAAAGCCATCTTGGCAACTTATTATACAATTCTAGCTTTAACTTTTCCCATACTGACAATAGTGATCTTCTAATAAAGTGACTTAGAAAAGTCCCCTGTGACTTAACCTTCTCATACCACATATAAGCATGCCAATCCATTTGCAAATCATGACCTTCAAGGTACAACATTCTCTTATTTTGCAAGGTTATTCATTCTTTTAGCCAAGTAAAAATAGACGCTTGATAATACAACATCCACTCCGGTAGACCAAAACCCCCATTCTTCTTGGTTTCTTGAAGCATTTTTAGTTTAATCCTTGCTTTCTTTTTTTTTCCAAATAAATCTGGAAACTTGACAGTTTAAATCCTCAAAAAACTTTTTATCAATTTTTACGGGTCTCATTTGGAATAAAAACAAAAATTTTCATAGAATGTTCATTTTAACCAGTGCTATTCTTCCCATCAAAGACAATTGTAAATTGGCCCATCTCTCCAGATCACTTTTAATGTCTTTCAGTAATTTATCATAATTATCTTCTTTCAAAGTTGTACATTTAGCTGTAAGGTAAATTCTCAGGTATTTTACCCTTTTAACAATCTGTAAGTCCACTTGCTCTTGAAGTTCTTTTTTCTGCTTTTGTGTAAGATTTTTAACTAAAAGCTTCATCTTTTCTTTATTTATTTTCATCCCTGTGACCTCACCATATTCTTGGATCTTTTGTAAAAGTTTAGGGATAGTTGTGAATGGTTCCTCTATTATGAAAACCAAATCATCTGCAAATGCTTGAAATTTATATTTTTCGTCCCTAACTTTAGTGCCTTTGATGTCTTCGTCATCCCGAATGTTTCTATTCAAGACCTCTAAAGTCAAAATGAACAATAGGGGTGAAAATGGACATCCCTGCCTTGTACCCTTTTCTATCTATATAGCCCTTGTACATTCTCCATTTATTAAGATCCTGGCCGACTGTCTTTGATAGATGCTTGATATCGCATTCATAAATTTTTCCCTGAACTCCATTTGCTCCATCTGATACATCATTAATTGCCAATTGACATTATCAAAAGTTTTCTGAGCATCTAAAAACAATAAAGCCATTGGTTTTTCCGTATGTATCTCGTAGTATTCTAGAATATCCAAGATAGTCCTCAGATTACTCTTCATTTGTCTTTTAGGCAGGAAACCATTTTGGTCTGGATATATAAAGTCTATTAAAAACTTCTTCAACCTTTCTGCCAATATTGAGGCAAAAATTTTATAATCCACATTGAATAGTGATATAGGTCTATAGTTTTGAATCTCAGTTAAATCCATGTCTTCTTTAGGTATTAATGTTATATTTGCCTCCATCCAAGTATCTGGTATTTTGGAATTTAACAATGCTTCGTTACGTATGTCTTTAAAAAATGTAGCAAAAAGTCCCTCAAACGATTTGTAAAATTCCGCTGGTAATCCATCCAGATCAGGGGTTTTATCGTTCTTCTGTCGTGTAATTGCCTCTGTTATTTCCATAGTTGTTACTTCCTGGTTCAGTATTTTTTGAAACTTTTCTGGTAGTTTTGGCAAATCTCCATTTTGTATATATTCTTTCACCTTCCCAATTGAAAACTCTTCCTTCCGGTATAATCTTGCAAAAAAGTCTTCAGCTATTTTCTTAATTTGTGTATTTTGTACCTGCCGTTGTCCTTCTCCATCTCTCAATTTTGAGATCACTCTCTTCTCTCTTTCCTTTTTAACTTTATATGCTAACCATCTCCTTGGCTTATTAGCATTTTCAAAAAAGTTCTGTTTAGTCAATTTCATTTGCTTAGTGAGCTCGCTCATATCCAAGAGATTTAATTTGTTCCTCAAAGTGTTCATTTGAACCCTAAGATTACTCTTTGTTGGATCCGCCTGTAATTCTTGTTCCCGTTTCCTCAATTCTTCTATTAATGTTGCTTGCTCTTGCCTTTTCTTTTTGTTTATTCTTGCTGAATGGGTTATCAATCCCCTGACACAGGCCTTAGCTGTATCCCAGACATTCTGCAACAAAGTTTCTTCAGCTTTGTTTATTTGAAAGAATAGTTGCATCTCTTTGCTTATCTTTTCTAGAAACTTTTTATCTTTCAATAATGCTTAATCTGGACTCCATCTGGGCATCCTTGCAACTCCTTTCAGTGATATAAATACAGGATTGTGGTCAGCCCAGACATTTGCCTCCAGTTCAGCGTCTGTCAGATCTGGGATTAGGTCTGGAGTTACCCAACCATATCAAGTCTAGACCATGACCTATGTCTGCTTGAGTAGAAAGAATAATTGGCTGAAGATGGGTTTTTATGTCTCCAGGTATCTATCAAACTGAATTCCTCAATCAAATTGGAACAAGAATTTGGAAGACTCTTTCTACGCTTTTTTCTCTTATTTTCAGCCTTGTAGTCAATTTCCTTGTTCACAATTGCATTAAAATCGCCTATTAGACACATAGTTTGATAATCCACTTGCAAGAGTAATGTATGTAGCTTTTGATAAAAAGTCTCCTGATGATCATTCGTTGCATATATTGCCACTAAGAGCACCTTTTTAAGTTTGATTGTGATTTAAGCCATCAAGAGCCAGTGTGGTGTGGTGGTTAAGAGCATGGGACTGGGACTCAGGTGATCTGAGTTCGAGTCCCCTCTCAGCCATGGAGCCCACTGGGTGACTTTGGGCCAGTCACAGACTCTCAGCCCAACTTACCTCACAGGGTTGTTGTGAGAATAAGATGGAGGAGGAGATGTAAGCTGCCTTGAGCCCTTTGTAGGAAAAAGGCAGGATATAAATCAAAGAATAAATAAATAAATAAGATCCTACCATCCTCATCAGCAAGAATATGTTTAGGGTCCAATTTTTCTTTAACATACAGTGCTAAACCTCTTTTCTTTTGTGACGCTGAAGACACAAACAATTTCCCCAGTTTTGAACATTCCAGAAATTTATCATGTTGTTTCTTAATATATGTTTCTTGTAGACAGATTATCTCTAGGTTTCGTTTTTGAAGCTGAGCAGAAATCCTTCTTCTCGGTCCATTTAGTCCATTAACATTTAAAGAGAGAAGTTCAATTTTTCCTTCCATTTTGGTAGCCATGTTTAATAATGTTATTTACTTATTCTTTGCCTTTACAATCCTACCTTTTCTCTTCTCCTTTGGATCCAAAGTCTGTAATTCTTGTTGTGGATCAGCCCTCAGCAATTCTCCTTGCTCAGATTGGTATGCTATTAATTCCATCACTTCAGCATCTTTTTCTCCTTCCTCAGATACTACAGGGTCCTCCTCTTCCACCTCAGCTCTAAATTTTCATAGAACTCTTGTGCTTAAGAATTGAATCCAATTTATATCTTACAGAATTCCATGTGAGAAATATTCCTTCTGGTGTTAGCCATTTAAAGATGATCTTTTTCTTAATCAATCTTGTAGTAAGGAATCGAGATTTCTTTCATCCCTCTCTGCTCCTCCATGGAATTTGTTTCAGGACCGTCACCTCCTGATGGTCATCTCTCTTTAATGGTTTCTCCCGTACTGTCTTCAAGACGTTGCCTCTTATAGTTCTTAAAGCAAACTTAACATGAACTTCTCCTGGAGGTTTATTTTTTCTGGTATAAGAGGAAATGACCCTATAAACGAGATCTATTCCCATAGCCATGGTTCCCTCGTCTATCTCCAGAAGCTCTGCCAAGATAGTAGTTATGATTTCTCGCAAGCTTTCATCTTTTTTTTCCATTATGTTCTGGAATCTTAGATAATACGATGCCTTTTCCATCTCTAACACGGCCATTGAATCCCATGTTGATTTGTCTATTATCTCCAATTTTTCAGATACTTGTTGCTTTTTTTTGTACTTTGTTCCACTTTAAGTCGTCCTTCTGATAGTTGCATTGTCATTTCTTCAAACAAGTTTTCCAATTTATCAATTCGCTCCTGCTCTTTATTTGATAGACTTTCCAGCCGTATTGTTATTGACTCTTGAGACACTTGCAAGGCTTTCAGAGTCGCCTGTATCACCATTGACGTTTTTGCAACATCTTCTGTCTTGGGGTGATGTATGGACTTTATCCCACAGAGGAATGCGCTGAGGATGGTTGAGTTTTCCTCATGATGAAGGTTGTTAGAGAGAGAGAGAGAGAGAGAGAGAGAGAGAAAGGGAGTAACTTGCAATAATTTCAGTCACCACCGGGTGGCAGCAAAATTCTATTTAAAATTTTTTTAAAAAAATCCCTAGATCTTCTTTTGACAGCAAGCCAAGAAAAATGGAAGATAGCCAAGAAGAACAAAGAAGAAGTGTAACGGGGGGGGGGGGGATGGCAGCCAGCAAGTTAGAGGTTTTTTCTTCTTCTATGTGACAATTAACAACAAAATATAGTCTTTTCACAATAATATTGCAAAAAAAAAGGGGGGGGGTAAATAAAGAAAACAAGAGTGTTCACCAGCAAAACATCACAGTAGCGAGAAAAAACATCACATATTGTTAATAAAAATAATACAAACTTCCCTGGCAAGAATCCACTTAGCCTGGCAGAGATCCAAGTAGATATCCAAGTATTCGCTTTAACTTCTAGCTTCGCTGTCCTCTAATTATTTCATAGTCATTAATCTTCGCCTTTTCCCATAGAGAGATTAGAAGAAAAATCTTTTTCCTCAGCTTACCAGATAAAATTCTTCACCTTCCTCGTATGTCATTTGCCGCGTAAGAAGGCTTCAAATGGGCTTTCCTTCTTTGGATCAAATTATAGACAGCAGCTTTCCCACAGGTAATATTGTGCAAAGAATAAGAAATAAGAATGCTTACCAGCCATCCGATGCATATCTGGCTAACGTAAGCTAATTAGTCCATCCAATGCCGAGAACTGGCAGGGGCTAGAAAATCCCCTGTGTAGCCTGATTGAGAAATGCCTGAACCTCTTCCAGTAAGATATAGGATTGCTGTCCTACATCAACCAGGAGAGATCATGCCAAGCAATCTATCTTTGCCCCAACAGGGCTCAGTTAAGTCTCCCACGACTTACTATTGAGCATTACCTGCGTGATAATAGGAGCCCCTATTAATCACATCCGTCTTGTGTCCGAAGCCATCTTCGAAATTTTTGGTGTCCTTGGGGATATTCAGTGAGATTTTGTGGTCTCCACTTCGCTCATTCTTCTCAGCTTTGGCACTGAGGCTTTAGAGTGCCCTCACCTCTCATTGCTCACCTGGTTGCTTGGGTCTTTCATCCTTGAGGTTGAAGCAGGAACCAAGCCAGTGCCCAGAGATGGATTCCTACAGCCTACGCCGGGAGCCGCCGCCAGCCTCGCCCAGAGACCGGGACACCAGCAAGCTGTCCACCTGCGCTGGGGCCCGCGAGACTGCCGCCGGCATCCACGCACCAGCACCGCCGGCATTCAGGCCCTGCTCTGCACCCCGCCTCGTGTCGTGGCAGACGCTGTGGGGTGAGCCAAGAGCCGGCGTGCACCATGGCTCACGCCGCCTCAGCCAGGCCCACGTGAGGCTGGCAAGGGGGGGCTGGCGTCGAGTGCCATGGGGCTGCCAGTGGGCAGTAGGAGCCGAACTGCCAGCTGGGGCCTGGCTGGGCCATGGGCTCAGGAGTGCCGAAGGGCGACGGCCGAAGGGCGGTCGCCGCCATTAGGGCTGTTGGGGCTGCTTGGGGCTGGGCTGGCCAGGCACCTTGGCCGTGCTTGACGGACTGAGTCTGGCGGGGGTTAAAGGTGGGTGCAGGTTTTAAGTGTTTTAAGGTTTTAAGTGTTTTAGGGGCCCATCTCCAGTCTGATAGGAATGTTGCCTGGGGAGCACATGGGGGCCACCACGGGGGTGGTGATGGGCAATGGTCGTTATGGTCGCAGTGGGGGTTTAACGTTCCCACCTAGGAGAAGGCGGGACAGATGGTTAACACCTGTCCCTCCTTCTGGTACTCCCCCAACCAGCGGGTGCCAGGTAGTCTTGTCAGCTGCCCCACAGGCCTGACAGTGCTGCTGCTTAATGCCAGGTCGGTCCACAATAAAGCTAATCTCATCCACAATGACGGCCGACCTGGCTTGTATCACCGAGACCTGGACGGGGGGGGGGGGTGACGTTGCCCTCTCAGAACTATGCCCACCCGGGTATGCAGTCCAGCACTGTCTGCACCCGTAGGAGAGGGAGGGGGGGTCGCTGTAGTTTATCGAGCTTCTTGTTCCCTCACGGGTCTCTCCTGTCTCCTCGAGACTGGGGCTGGAGTGTCTCCACTTGGTGTTGGGAGACCAAGACAGTTTGGGGGTTCTGTTGGTGTACCGAGCACCCTTCTGCCCAACAGACTCCCTGCCTGAGTTGATGGAAGTCATCTTGGACCTGGTGTTGAAGAACCCCAGGATGATGGTCCTGGGGGACTTCAATCTCCACACCGAGACTGACCTTTCCGGGGCAGCTCAGAACTTCATGGCTGCCATGATGGCCATGGGGCTGTCTCAAATGTCAGCGGCCCGACCCATGAACGTGGACACACTTTGGACCTGGTTTTCTCGATGGGTCAGGAAGAGGGTGATCTGAGAGTGAAGAATCTATGTTTGACACCCCTGTCATGGTCAGATCACTTCCTCGTGAGCTTTGAACTCAATAGTGACCTCTCCCTCTGTAAGGGTGCAGACTGGATTGTGATGGTCCACCCTGGAGTCGGATGGATCCGGATGGATTCCTGAGGGCTCTGGGGGATTTTCCGGTTGACAAGGCTGGTGCTCCTGTTGAGCCCCTGGTTGATGTATGGAACAGGGAGATATCCAGGGCTATTGACACGATCACTCCTAAGCGCCCTCTCCAACCGGGCAGAGCCTGTCCAGCTCCCTGGTATACACAGAAATTACGGGGATGAAGCCGGTTGGTAGATGGCTAGAGCGTAGGTGGAGGAAATCACGGGACAAATCCGATCGAGCACAACTTAGAGCCCAGTATCGGGCCTATGCTGTGGCGGTGAGGGCGGCGAAGAAGCAATTCTTCTCCATGTCCATTGCCTCCTCACAATGCCATCCAGCGGAGATCTTTCGGGTGGCGCAGGAGCTAATGAAACCTGGCCCCACAGAAGATCTTGTGTCACCTCAAAAACCCGCTGTGACGACCTTGCCACGCATTTTAGGGAGAAAGTTGTTCAGATTCATCACGAGCTGGACTCCACTGTTAATACAGATTCTTGTGAGGAGGCGCCAACCGTGCCGGCTTGTCCCTCATTGATGGATGAATTTCAGTTTTGCGGCCTGATGATGCAGACAAGGTGCTTGGATCAGTACGCTCAACACCTGTTTGCTGGACCCGTGCTCATCTTGGCTATTAAAGAGCGCCAAGGATGGGATTGTGCCCTGGATCTTGCAGGTGGTCAACGCTTTTTAAGAGACAGCCAGGTACCTGCCCCTTTAAAGGAGGCGGTAGTCCTGCCAGTCCTAAAGAAGGCTTCCCTGGATCCAGAGCTGGTCGCCAACTATAGACCGGTGGCCAACATTCCCTTTTTGGGCAAGGTGCTGGAGCGGGTGGTGGCGGGACAACTCCAAGCACTCTTGGATGAAACTGATTATCTAGACCCATTTCAGTCCAGTTTCAGACCCGGCTTTGACACTGAATCTGCTTTGGTCGCCCTGTATGATGACCTGTGCAGGGAGAGGGACAGGGGGAGTGCGTCCCTGTTGTTCTCCCGGGACCTCTCAGCGGCTTTTGATACCATCGACCATGGTATCATTCTGGCTAGGTTGACGGGGTTGGGGGTTGGAGGCAACATGTTGCAGTGGTTCCACTCCTACCTCAACGGCCAATTCCAGAAGGTGGTGCTGGGGGACTATGGCTCTGCACCATGGCAGCTATGCCATGGAGTTCCACAGGGCTCCATTCTGTCCCCCTTGCTCTTCAATATCTACATGAAACCGCTGGGAGAGGTCATCAGGAGGTGTGGGCTGCAGAATCATCAGTACACTGATGATACCCAGCTCTACCTCTCGTTCTCCACCGATCCAGGTGAGGCAGTGGCTGTGCTGAACTAGTGCCTGGCCGAGGTAATGGGCTGGACGAGGGCCAATAAACTGAGGCTCAATCCTGACAAGACGGAGGTCCTGTTAGTGGGTGGTTCGGGCTACAGAGTGGGGGACCTGACCCTAGTCTTGAATGGGGTTGCACTCTCTCTGAAAGACAGGGTCTGCAGCTTGGGAGTGCTCCTCGACCTGGAGCTGACCTTGGTAGCCCAAGTGTCAGCAGTGGCGAGGAGCGCCTTCCAACAGCTTCGGCTGATCCATAGCTGCATCCCTTCCTGGAGTTCAACTGCCTGGGGACAGTGACACATGCGTGGGTGACTTCCCGGTTAGACTACTGTAATGCGCTCTACGTGGGGCTACCCTTGAAGACGGTCCAGATACTTCAATTGGTGCAAAATAGAGCTGCCAGGATGCTGACGGGGACTGGGCGTGGTTCTCATATCACCCCAGTTCTCCGTCAGCTACTCTGGCTTACCATTGAAGTCCGGGCCCAATTCAAGGTGTTGGTTCTTACCTATAAAGCCCTTAACGGCTTGGGTCCTGGCTACCTAAAGGAGCACCTGCGACCATATATTCCCTCCCGCCCTTACGATCAGCGGAAGATGCTCTCCTCCGGGAACCCTCTGTGAGGAAAGTGAAAGAGGGTGAGTACCCGGAGGAGGGCTTTCTATGCAGTGGCACCCCACCTATGGAATGCGCTCCCAGAGAGGCTCTCCTGGCGCCGTCATTTTGTTTTTCAGCGCCAGGCAAAGACCTTTTTATTTAAGAAATATTTTAATAATTAATTTATTAATTTTATTAACTTAATTGTAACTTTTAAAGTTAATAATGACTATTTATATTTTTAATTGTGACTTGGAGATTGGCCAATTTTAGATTTTAGATTGTGTATTGTTTGTATTGTTGGTTTTATTTTCTATTGTATTTTTTTGATATGTTGTAAGCGCCCTGAGGCTATTTGGCAAGGGGCGGCATAGAAATTTGTCAAATAAATCAATAAATAAATTCCACAGACCCCCTCACAGCCACTGCCATTCCTCGCACCTGAGTGTAGCACGAGGACGTGGTACGGACCCTTCTTCCCATGGTGAAAGGAACATGCTTTCCTCCGAGGTGCCTCTACA
>JAIXND010000846.1:0-78255 GCA_023646645.1 Varanus salvator macromaculatus | reverse complement strand
CACCGAATGAGAAGGAAGGACTCCCTGGAGAAGAGTCTAAGTGCTGGGAACAATAGATGGCAAAAGAAGAAGGGGAACGGCAGAGGATGAGGTGGCTGGATGGAGTCACTGAGGCAGTTGGTGTGAGCTTGCGTGGACTCTCGGAGATGGTGGAGGACAGGAAGGCCTGGAGGAATGTTGTCCATAGGGTCGAGATGGGTCGGACACGGCTTCGCGACTAACAACAACAAGAACAACAACAACCCTATCAGAGCAAACATCAGCCTATACACCCAGGTCTCCCATGGGGAAGCTTCCCTGTCTCACTTTCAACATGGCTCCCCCATCAGGGGCAGTTGGCGTGCAGAAACGAACAAAAGCACAGGTGATGTTGACCTCCAACTGCCATCACTCTTTCACCGCAGTTGCAGGAGGCCCCTTCCTCTCTTTGCATATATGGAGAACGAAGAGGGGAGAGGATATAGACGTGGGCATCCCCAGAGAGGCCATGCGGGCTGGGTGTCATCCAATTGCCGCTTTGCCAAAAAATGGTGGGGACTGTATATCCAAAGGCAGCTTCCAGACTCTGACCAGCTCACTGAAATGCTGGACAAATGACACTAACGTCACTCCTTGACAGAAGCCTTTCAGGTGGGCCATCCTAAGGGGTATGGCAGGTTGATTGTCCTTCTGACATGGCAGCCCTTCCATCCAACATTGTCCCTCCACTGCTGGAGCTGGAGCTGCCCCTCCCTTTGGAGGCCAAGAAGGATGCTAACACCTTTGGCGCAGACTTGACTTCCTGGCTGAGGGGCTTCAATTTCCACATTTCCTGGGTCAGAAAGGGACAGTCAATTCCCAAAGGTCCACGCAGAAGATAGATTGATGCAAACCTCTTATTCTTTCTCCAGAACTCCTGGGCACTGCTTATTTCTCTTCCCTGGAATTATGGGATGTTCTTGATGAAACCCCATGGGTTAACATCCAGCAAGTCAATAAGAAACAAATCCCCGAGACAACATGCTGAATACAAATGTGCCGCAGGCTGCTTGGTGTGTGGCTGCAGCCGCCTCTGACATCTGGCCGCCTGCCTGTCTCTTCCAGAGAGCCGCTCCTCCTGGTGAGGCTACAAGGCCCGCTCCTCCCTGCATCTTGCTACCAGAGGAGAGACAGCCTCCCTGCTCCAGTGGGGATGGTCCTGCTCTCACTGATCCTTTGGCTCATGCCTCAGGCCACCCAGGGGATGAAGAGGGCAAATTGTTTAGTGACCCTGCGACTTAGATGGCCACCAGACTATTACCGGCTGGGAGACCTGATTGTTGGTGGGAATTTACTGCTTGGCAGATATTCATATGCAGAAGAAGAACAGTTTCATAAACCACCAAAAATAAGTTTCGCTGTTAATGCATTGTAGGTTTCCCTCCAAGGGATCTGGGATGCCTGTGTGCATGTTTGCTTTCTTTCCAGGGGCTCATTCTGGGGAGCTGTTTTAGGGCTGCTGCTCAGGAGAAATTGTTGAGTATGAGAATTGCAGAGGCGTTCCAGGAGGGCTCTGGACAGAAAGGGAGAGCCAGGCGTGGGGCATGCTCGCTGGTCCTGTCCCAGAGTGATCTGAGCCAGCAGCAGAGTCAGAGGGAAACAGCGGTTTCTTCTCGTGCTGGCAGTCCCTGCAAGATGAAGGGCAGTCCTGCCATTCCTGCCCCAAGCAGACTCCATGCGAGAAGGGGAAGGGAAGGTGGGCTCAGCTCTGAGACCTTCCCTATTTCAGATTTTCTGAATCTGCACACAGATTGCTTTAGCACCAAAAGGCACTCAGCAAGGCTTTCAGAGAAGCAGCACTTTCAAAACTGTGCCAAAATGCACTCCCTCTCACCCTAATTATGCACCTCAAAAGAAGGAAACTGTGGGGTAAGCTTGACTGAGTTTCTGAGTGTAGCACCCCTAGGCTCAGTCTGACTTTCATGCACAGAAAAGTTTTCCAAGCCGAAACTTCATTTAATTGATGGCTGTTACTGTCAGGTAATGTGCAGGCTCCACATGGAAGCAGCTTCTCCAAGCGAAGCAGATGAGCTGGAGAGCTGCTCCTTCCCTCCTTGAACCCCAACTTGGCATTTGAGCCACAACTCTCAGCATTCCCAGTCACATTGTGGCCAAATCGGGAGTTCCCCACAGCTGCTTGCATTTGGTGATTCCAGGCAGCAGACGGAGACTTCTGCACTCAGGAGACTCTGGGTGGGTGCCAAAGCTGCACAAAGAGGGGCTCTGCTTATTGAGGCTGAGATAATTAATGGTCAGGGAGCAGGACCCTCTTAGCCCTTCTCCGGTCATCTAGAAACTCTCCTGTTTGCCCTTTTTTCTTGAAATAATAGAGAGTAGAGATCATCCATCACCTCCTTTATGATGCTGGGAGGAAGTCCTCTGGGCCCTGGAGATGTGAACTATTCAGCCCATGGAGATGATCCTTGATGATTTGCCTGCTAAATTTGGGCTGCCATCCAGCCTTCACTGTGGAAGTTCATCAGGAGGGCCGCAGGTCTTCTTCTGGGAGAAGACTGAGCCAAATAGGGATTGGCAGCTTTGCCTTTTGCCTTTTTTCATTTCTTCTAATACATGGTAAATTTACCACCCATATTGAGTACTTGAAACCCACTGATTTCCTCTGTCTTTGGACAGATCTGAGTAAGGCTTTTTTTGGGCTTCCGCATCCCTTGCTCGCCTCACTTCATTCCCAGCTCAGCCTTCTGGCGCCCTCCCCTGCAATTCCCTGCCACCTGGATGGTTTTGTCCATGCAGCCTGGCCAGCCTCCTGCATCCTGTTCACGTTCTTTTCAGTTTTTAGATAATCTCCATGCATTTTGTGAAGCCACGTGTGCTTCCTCTCTCGTCTTCTACACCTTCTTCTTGTTGGAACACTTTGAATTTTTTCTGGAAGCATTTCGTTCTTGTTGTCTCTAAACTATCCCACCCATTTTGGGCTCCGTCTCCCTTAAGAGTGGCTTGCCATTATTGGCCTGACATGGTGAAAGTGGGCAATTTGGAAATTCAGGGAACCTGTTTGGCTACCTTTATTTGTAGCTTTCTTCTTCCCCAGTAAGTTTGGATAGAACTGTCTCAAATCATCTCAGGGTGTTAATGAACTTGAATTCAGTGTGCCTGGACTGAGAAGGAGCTGCAGTTGGGGCATTTGAGGGAGGGGCTTGCAAGGGAAGAAGGGCCCCAGACTGCCCCATGCTCCTTCCCTTGATGAGGTCTGGATCATTCAGCAAAAGGCACTGAGAGTTTGGAGATGCAATGCTGGATTCTGGAATTAAGTTAGCTTGGAAAAGGCTGAGGTGATTCCTGGAGGACAGAAGAGGGCTCTCCAGTCTGATCCCGACTGAGAGATTCCCTTCCAGGAGACCACCTTGGTACGTGGGGAAGGGGGAGAAAAGGGAGGCTCTTGCATTCACGTCTTCCTTGTGGGGTGCCCCATAATTTCTCTGGTGAGTGAGGGAGAAACCTGTTACTTTCCGGATTGAAAAAAATATTTGCAGTCCTCTATCTCCTTTGTTTCCTTTGACAAATTATTGAAGGAGGCATGTTCAGTAAAGGGTGTAAAGCCAGAATATCCCTGATAGTCACCCTGGGGGAAAGAATTCTGGGACATTTTTCATGAAGAAAATAATCACCCATTCTGTGCTTCTCCCCGTGTCCCATATTGCTCTTGCCACAACAGATCAATGATCAGGAACTACCAGCACATCCAGGCTTTCGTGTTTGCCATCACTGAGCTCAACAAGGATCCGTTTCTCCTCCCCAACACGACACTCGGATTCTGCATCTATCAGCACAGGGACCTGGTCAGCATAATGCATGGGAACAACCTTCACCTGCTGTCTACACGGGGGAGAATGAGTCCCAACTATAAATGTGACAATCAGGATCGACTCACCTCTGTCATACAGGATTTGATGCCACTTCAGATATTGCATCATTAATGGGAATCGTCAAGGTCCCAGAGGTAAATGCCGTCACCTGGATAGAGGTGTGAGAGAGCCACAGAGAAAGGCCCTCTCCAGAAAATTTATATAAAATGTTTTATAGATGGTATTTGTAGCCAAGTAAATTAGCTAAGATGTTTCCAAATATGTCAAATGGATGTTGAAATGTAAACATGATGTGGGTACTTTTTACCATATGTGGTGGACCTGTGAATATGTGAAAAAGCATTGAATTTAAAAAACCCTGAAATTTTCTTGTTAGGCATTATACCAGAAAATATTAGCAAACAAGAAATGTATTTGATGCTACATTTAATCACAGCGATGAGGATTGCGCCTGCTCAATACTGGAAGAGTGAGGTTCTACCCACTGAGGAACTGATTTTTAAAAAGATTCTGGACTGTGCAGAAATGGACAGATTGACTCTATTACTGAAGGAGAAAGAAGATACTGACTTCTATCAAACTTGGGACGTTTTTATGATTGGCTGGAGAAATGGGTCTTGGCTTAGATTTAAAGATGTCTTTAAATTTTTATAAATCAATTTGAATATGATGATAGAATGTTAAAAAGATATGTTATAAGGGGCTGAATAAAGGTAAATGCCTTCACCTGGATAGAGGTATGACAGAGGCAAAGAGAGAAGGGCCCTCTCTAAGAACACATGAAACCTTGCAGTGGGTGTTTCTCCTTCATTCCGGATAAACAGGCAGGGGGTCTTCTCACCTGGTGGTGCTGCTGTTTCTGGCCACCTAAGAGGATGCCAGGGATGAATCTTGGGAGAGACCTGGGTGGGAAATTCCAGCCAGGAATTGACTTGTCTTCCTGAGATGGCCCATTGAGAGAAATATCAAGAATTCCTATGACCCTGAATAGAGAAAGAAACAAAGATGGGGCTAAAGATGCTTGTGGTTCTTCTGGGCATCAGAGATCGAGCTGCCTCAAAAGGATGGTTTCAAGGGCAATCCAGTGCAGCATCTCTCTCTCTCTTTGTCTGTTTGTTGAGCAAGTTTTATTCTTAATACATCTAACAGAAAAAAGAAACTAAAGAATAACATCAATAATCAAAAACATCAGACCAACTGGGTCAGCCCCCCACATTTTTTCTTTTATATAAACTATAAAAGTAAAAAGGTAAAGGTTTCCCTTGACATTAATACCAGTCATGCCTGACTCTAGGGGTGGTGCTCATCTCCGTTTCCTAGCTGAGGGAGCCAGTGTTTTTCCACAGACAGTCTGTGTAGTCATGTGGCCAGGATGACAACACACTGAAGTGCACAGAACGCTGATACCTGCCCACCAAAGTGGTAACTTTTTATCTACTTGCATTTGCATGCTTTCGAACTGCAAGGTTGGCAGGAGCTGGGGCAGAGCAATGGGAACTCACACCATTGTGCAGATTCGAACTGGCGACCTTTCGATCAACCAGCCCAGCAGCACAGCGGTTTAACCTACTGCACCACCTGCAGTCCCTTAAACTATAAACATATTGAAATCTATGCATAGTCCATTCCTCTAGCCAATGATAAAAAAAGTACCAAGTTTGATAGAAGTTTGTATCTTCTTTCTCCTTCAGAGACAAAGTAAACCTGTCCATTACTGCACAGTCCAAGATCTTTTTTAGAATCAGTATGTCGGTAGGTGGCTCTTCACTCTTCCAGTGTTGGGCAAATGCAATCCTTGCCACAGTAGTTACATGTAAACTCAAATGCATTGCTTGTTTACCAACATCATCAGGTACAATACCTAATAAGAAACTTCAGGTTTAAATGTTAGAAGTTTCTGTAACATTTTCTCAAGCCATTTGTGTATTTTAATCCAATACTTTTTTGCCATATCACAGGTCCACCACATGTGATAAAAAGTACCCGATTTGTGTTTACATTTCCAACATCCATTTGACATATTTGGAAACATCTTAGCTAACCTATTTGGCAACAAATGCCATCTATAAAACATTTTATACAGGTGTTCTTTGTATGAGGTTGCTAGTGTTACTTTAATATTTCGTTCCACAGCTTTGGCCATTTCACTAACTCCATATTATATCCAAAATCTTGTGCCCACATTTCCCAAATCTGTTCGTCTTCCATTCTTCTATCCAGTAAGAAATTAGACAATCTTTTATTTTCTCCTCTGATTAAAGAATCACATGGTCAAATGCTGATAATTCCTTATAAAAGCCACACATTCTATAGTCTTTAGCATATCTCGATTGCATTTGAACCTTGTGCCACCAAGAAATATGATTTCCTTGTTCTTGTATTTCTTGATTCAATTTTAATCCTCCATCATTATCCAAAATATCCTCATATCGCACAATCGTATCAAAATTCAATGCATTTGGATATGCAAGAGCGTCCATGGGCGAAAGCCATCTTGGTAATTTAAGATACAGTTTTATCTTTAACTTTTCCCACACCGACATTTATGATTTCCTAATATAATGATTTAAGAAACAACCACGTACCTTACATTTTTCATACCTCATATAAGCATGCCAACCATTTGCTAATCATGGACTTCAAGATACAAGATTCTCCTATTTCTTAAAGTTTTTTATTCTTATACCCACATTAAACAGAAGCTTGATAATGCAACATCCAGTTGGGAAGACCAAAACCCCCATTCCCTTTAGCCTCCTGAAGCATATTTAATCCTAGCCTGGTTTCGTCTCTTTTCCAGATAAATCTTGAGATTTGGGAATTTATATTGTCAAATAATTTTTTATCAATTTATATGGGAATCATTAGGAATAAAAACAAAAGCTTTGGTAATATATTCATTTTAACTAGGGCTATTCTTCCCAACAAGAATAATTGCAATTTAGCCCATTTTTCCAAGTCACTCTTATTTCCTTAAATAGTGTATCATAATTACCTTGCTTCAATGTAGTACACTTAGCTGTAAGGAAAGTTCCCAAGTATTTAACCTTTTTAAATTGGAAGATCTATTTGATCCACAAGAGTTTCTCTCTGCTCCAATGTAAGATTTTTTTACTAACAATTTTGTCTTAGCGCTGTTTATTTTCATCCCAGTAACGTCACCATATTCTTCAGTCCTTTGTAGAAGTTTAGACATTGTTACCAAGGGTTAACTATATTTATTTTTTTATTTATTTATTTAGAGTATTTCTATCCTGTCTTTCACATAGTTCAGCAGGGCTTACATACATAAAAAGAATAAAATAAAACATAATGCAAATAAAATCCAGATTCACCCTGGCAGCAGATTATAACCTATACAGGTTTTAGTACTGTCCATGCACCTTCACGGATCACTGCCTTTTCATGGCGAAGGGGCTTGCAGACCTCAATGAAGCTATGACCTATGCCATGCAGGGCCACCCAAGATGGAGAGGTCATAGCAGAGAGCTCTAACAAAATGTAATCCACTGGGGAAGGAAACAGCAACCCACTCCAGTACCTTTGCTATGAAAACCCCATGGACAGTACCAAAAGGCAGAAAGATATGACGCCGAATATGAGACCCTCAGGTCGGAATGTGTCCAATATGCTACTGGGAAAGAGCAGAAAGCTAGTATAGTAGTGCCAGAAAAAATGTAGCAACTTGGTCAAAGCCGAAGGGACACTCACTTGCAGATGTATCTGGTGGTGAAAGGAAAGTCTGATGCTGGAAAGATCTATATGTCATAGAAACCTGGAATGTAAGATCCATGAATCAAGGCAATCTGGATGTGGTCAAACGAGATGACAAGACTGAACATCGTCTTCTTAGGAATCAGTGAACTTAAATGGACAGGAATGGCTGAATTTAATTCAGATGACCATCAGGTATACTACTGCGGGCAAAGAATCCCTCAGAAGAAATGGAGTAGCCTTCATAGTCAATAAAAGAGTTGGAAAAGCAGTACTGGGATACAATCTCCCAAATGACAGAATGATCTCAGTTCGAATCCAAGGAAAACCATTCAACATCACAGTACTCCAAATCTATGCCCCAACCACTGGTGCTGAAAAGGCTGAAGTTGACCAGTTCTATGAAGGCCTAAAACACCTTCTAGAATTAACTCCAAAAAATGATGTCCTTATCATCATGGGGGATTGGAATGCTAAAGTAGGAAACCAAAAGATAACTGGAATAACAGGCAAGTTTGGCCTTGGAGTACAAAATGAAACAGGGCATAGGCTGGTAGAATTTTGTCAAAAGAATATGATGGTCACAGCAAGCACTCTTTTCCAACAACCCAAGAGAAAACTCTACACATGGACATCACCAGATGGTCAAAACAGAAATCAGATGGACTATGAGCTCTGGACCTAAATCATATCCCTGATGAATATACAGTAGAGGTGACAAATAGACTTAAGGAATTAGATCTGATAGACAGAATGCCTGAAGAACTATGGACGGAGGTTCGCAGCATTGTACAAGAGGTAGCAACTGAAACCATTTCAAAGAAAAAGAAATGCAAGAAAGCAAAATGGCTGTCTGAGGAAACTTTAAAAATAGCTGAGGAAAGAAGGGATGTGAAAGGCAAGGGAGAAAAGGAAACATACACCCAATTGAATGCACAATTCCAGAGAATAGCTGGAAGAGATAAGAACGCCTTCTTAAATGAACAGTTAAAGAAATAGAAGAAAACAGTAGAATAGAGAGGACCAGAGATCTCTTCAAGAAAATTGGAGATATGAAGAGAATGTTTCATGCAAAGATGGGCATGATAAAGGGCCAAAATGGCAGGGACTTAACAGAGGCAGAAGAGACTAAGAAGATATGGCAAGATTACACAGAGCAACTATACAAGAAAGAGCTTAACATCCCTGATAACCACGATGGAGTGGTCACTGACCTCAAGCCAGACATCCAGGAATGTGAAGTCAATTGTGCCTTAGGACGTCTGAACAACAACAAAGCTAGTGGAGGTGACAGCATTCCAGCTGAGCTATTGAAAATCTTAAAAGATGATGCAGTAAAAGTGCTATACTCAATATGCCAGCAAATTTGGAAAACTCAAAAGTGGCCACATGATAGGAAAAGTTTAGTTTACATTCCCATCCCAAAGAAAGGCAATGCCAAAGAATGGTCAAATAACTGCACCATTGCACTCATTTCACATGCTAGTAAAGTGATGCTAAAAATCCTACAAGCTAGGCTCCATCAGCATGTGGACCAAGAACTACGAGAATAACAAAGAGGTGGGTGGAAATATTGCTCTTGTTTATAGAGTAAATTCAAGCTATGTTAGAAAAGACAAAATACCCAGGGAAGTTTAGGGTGGGCGGGCCGGGGCGAGGCCGGGGCCGGCAGCCGGGGCCGGAAGCGGAAGCCGCGGGGCCTTGAAGGCCACGGACCCGCCCGGGGGGGGCAGCCGAGCGGCCTGACACCGCTGCTGCTGACGAGCCGCCCACCCCGCCGTCGGAGGAGGCCGCGCCACGCCTCGCCGGAGCCGGAACCCGCGCCATCCCACCGTCGCCGTCGCTCCGGAGGCCGCCAGAGACCCGGGAGGCCCTGCCGCGCCGCTCCACCGCGCTGCGGACCACCGGGCGGCCGCCGCGACTCCCGCCGGCTCCCACTGGCTCCCAGGCCCTGCTCCGCACCCGCCCCCTGGCGCGGTGAGTGGCAGGCACGCCGAGGTGGGCGGGCCGGGGCGAGGCCGGGGCCGGCAGCCGGGGCCGGAAGCGGAAGCCGCGGGGCCTTGAAGGCCACGGACCCGCCTGGGGCCGGCGGCCTTGGGCCGGCGGCCAAAGGGCGACGGCCAAAGGGCGACGGCCTAAGGGCGGTCGTCGCTGCCGTTAGGGCCATTGGGGCCTTGGGGGCTGGGCTGGCCGGGAACCTTGGTCCTTGGACTTCGGATGGGCTGGACACTAATCCTTGGTCATGCGGCTGAGAGGGTAAGAGGGTGGGGTTTTTAAAGTTTATATTTTAATCATTGTAGAGGCCCATCTCAGGTAAGTTGTTAGATGTTACCTGGGAGTGCGGGGGCGCCGCCATTGGGGTGGTGATGGGCAATGGTCGGTATGGCTGCAATGGGGGTCTAACGTTCCCGCCTAGGAGAAGGCGGGACAGATGGTTAACATCTGTCCCTCCTTCTGGTTATTCCCCCAACCGCGGGTACCAGGGAGTCTTGTCAGCTGCCCCACAGGCCTAACGGTGCTGCTACTCAATGCCAGGTCGGTCCACAATAAGGCAAATACCATCTGCGACTTGATAGTCGATGAGAGGGCCAACCTGGCTTGTATTACCGAGACCTGGGTGGGCGAGGGGGGAGGTGTCTCCCTCTCGGAGCTTTGCCCGCCCGGGTACCTAGTGCAGCACCAACCACGCCTGAAGGGGAGGGGAGGGGGGGTCGTTTTAGTTTATCGGGCTGCTTTTTCCCTCACGGGGCTTCCTGTCCCTTCAAGACCGGGGCTGGACTGTCTCCATTTGGGTGTTGGCGATCGAGACAGATTGGGGATTCTGTTGGTGTACCGAGCACCCTTCTGCCAACAGACTCCCTGCCTGAGCTGACAGAAGTCATCTCGGACCTGGTGTTGAAGACCCCCAGGATGTTGGTCCTGGGGGACTTCAATCTCCATGCCGAGACTGACCTTTCTGGGGCGGCTCAGGACTTCATGGCTGCCATGACGGCCATGGGGCTGTCTCAACATGTCACCAGCCCGACCCATGAACGTGGACACACTTTGGACCTGGTTTTCTCGACGGGGGAGGAAGAACGTGATCTGAGGGTGAAGAACGTATGTTTGACGCCTTGTCATGGTCAGATCATTTCCTCGTGAGGTTTGAGCTCGAGAGTGGCCTCTCCCTCTGTAAGGGTGTGGAGCAGATTGTGATGGTCCGCCCCCGGAGTCGGATGGATCCTGATGGATTCCTGAGAGCTCTGGGGGATTTTCCGGCTGACAAGGCTGGCGCTCCTGTGGAGGCCCTGGTCGAAACATGGAATGGAGATGGCCAGGGCCATCGACATGATCGCTCCCAAGCACCCTCTCCAGCCTGGCAGAGCCCGTTCATCTCCCTGGTATACATTGGAATTACGGGCATGAAGCGGGTTGGGAGACGGCTAGAGCGCAGGTGGAGGAAATCTCGTGATGAGTCCGATCGAACACATCTTAGAGCACACTATCGAGCCTATGCTGTGGCGGTGAGGGCAGCGAAGAAGCGATTCTTCTCCGCGTCCATTGCCTCCTCACAATGCCGTCCAGCGGAGATTTTTCGGGTGGTGCAGGGGTTGACAAGACTGGGCCCTGATAAAGATCTGGTGCCACCCTCAAAAGCCCGCTGTGACGAGTTCGCCACGCATTTCCAGGAGAAAGTTGCTCTGATTCGTCACGAGCTGGACTCCACTCTTGATACAGATTCTTGGGGAGGGACCAACCATGCCTGCTTGTCCCTCGTTATTGGATGACTTTGAGTTTTTGCGGCCTGATGATGTGGACAAGGTGCTTGGATCAGTACGCTCAACCACCTGTTTACTGGACCTGTGCCCATCTTGGCTATTAAAGTCCGCCAAGGACGGGATTGAACCCTGGATCTTGGAGGTGGTCAACGCCTCTTTGAGAGACGGCCGGGTGCCGGCCCCCTTAAAGGAGGCGGTAGTCCGGCCAGTCCTAAAGAAGGCTTCCCTGGATCCAGAGGTGGTCACCAATTATAGACCGGTGGCCAACATCCCGTTTCTGGGTAAGGTGCTGGAGCGGGTGGTGGCGGGACAACTCCAGGCACTCTTGGAGGAAACTGATTATCTGGACCCATTTCAGTCCGGCTTCAGACCCGGCTTTGGCACTGAATCCGCCTTGGTCACCCTGTACGATGACCTATGCAGGGAGAGGGACAGGGGGAGTGCATCCCTGTTAGTCCTTCTTGACATCTCAGCTCAGCTTTCGATACCATCGACCATGGTATCCTTCTGGAGAGGCTGGCGGGATTGGGGGTTGGAGGCACTGCTCTGTAGTGGTTCCACTCCTATCTCAATGGCCGATACCAGAAGGTGGTGCTGGGGGACTATGGCTCTGCACCATGGCAGCTATGCCATGGGGTTCCACAGGGCTCCATTTTGTCCCCCTTGCTTTTTAACATCTACATGAAACCGCTGGGGGAGGTCATCAGGAGGTGTGGGCTGCGGAATCATCAGTACGCGGATGATACCCAGCTCTACCTCTCGTTTTCCACCGATCCAGGTGAGGCGGTGGCTGTGCTGAACTAGTGCCTGGCCGAGGTAATGGGCTGGATGAGGGCCAATAAACTGAGGCTCAATCCAGACAAGACGGAGGTCCTGTTGGTAGGTGGGTCGGGCTACAGTGTAGGGGACCTGACCCTAGTCTTGAATGGGGTTGCACTCCCTCTGAAAGACAGGGTCCGCAGCTTGGGAGTGCTCCTCAACCCAGTGCTGACCTTGACTGCTCAAGTGTCAGCAGTGGCGAGGAGCGCCTTCCAACAGCTTTGGCTGATACATCAGCTGCGTCCCTTCCTGGAGCTCGATTGCCTGATGACGGTGACACATGCGTTGGTGACTTCCCAGTTGGATTATTGTAACGCGCTCTATGTGGGGCTTCCCTTGAAGACGGTCCGGATACTTCAATTGGTGCAAAATAGAGCTGCCAGGGTACTGACGGGGACTGGGCGTGGTTCTCACACATCACCCCAGTTCTCCGTCAGCTCCACTGGCTTCCCATTGAAGTCCGGGCCCAATTCAAGGTGTTGGTTCTTACCTATAAGGCCTTAAACGGCTTGGGCCCTGGCTAACTAAAGGAGCGCCTGCGACCATATATGCCCTCCCGCCCCTTACGATCAGCGGCAGAGGCTCTCCTCCGGGAACACTCCATGCATGATATTAGGAGGGTGAGTACCCGGA
This sequence comes from Varanus salvator macromaculatus, assembly GCA_023646645.1. Lineage (NCBI taxonomy): Eukaryota > Metazoa > Chordata > Lepidosauria > Squamata > Varanidae > Varanus > Varanus salvator. The sequence continues at coordinate 65,486 of JAIXND010000846.1, read as the reverse complement.
GGAGGGCTTTCTCGGCGGTGGCGCCCCATCTATGGAATGCTCCCCCAGAGAGGCTCCCCTGGCGCCGTCGTTATCTGCTTTTCGGCGCCAGGCGAAGACCTTTTTATTTAGACAATATTTTAATTAATATTATTGTTAATTTATGTTTAATTTATGTTTAGGTTTTTTATGTTTAACTTAAGTTTAATTTAAATTTGTTATTTATTTTTGTTGTATGTTTTTATATTTAACCTGAGATGGGCCAGTTTTTTAAATATTGGATATGTTTTTGTATTGTGAGCCGCCCCGAGGCTGCTGCAAGGGGCGGCATATAAATATTTAAATCAATAAATAAATAAATAAATAAGTTTATGTTAAGTTTGCAAAAAGGTTTGTAAGAGATAATGTTTGAGGGCTGTACATGATAAACCTTTAAAAGTGGACGATCACCATTAGGTGACTGTTCTGAAACAAATACAATGGAGGATCAGAGAAGGATGAAAGAAATATTTATTCCTTTCCATGAAGCTGTCCAAGAAGTATATTATGTTCAGGTGGTTAACGCCAGAAGGAGTATTCTTCACCTGGAATTCTACAAGATATAAGTTGGATTCAATTTTCAAGGCAGAAGAATTTTAGCAAAAATTCAGACGCTCACTTGAAGATGAAGAATCAGATGTACAGAAAGAAGGAGGGAAAGGTGCTGAAGCAATGAAAGTAAGAACATTTCACTCTGAAGAAGGAGAAATAGCGAGTACAGACTTACAACAAGATAACAGACATTGGAACCAAAAGAAAAGAGAAAAGGTAGAAGTGTAAAGGCTAAGCATAAGTGGATAAATATAAACTCTTTCAATAAGGCTTTTAAATGGAAGGAAGAATTGAACTGCTCTCTCTAAATGTAAAACGACTAAATGGACATTCCAAGAGGAGAAGGACCTTCTCTCAACTCCAAAAACTGAAGCTAGATATAATCGGTCTACAAGAAACACACATCAAGAAAGAACATAGTAAACTCGTGGAATGCCCAAAGCTTGGAAAGCTATTTATATCCTCTGCTTCTCAAAAGAAAAGAGGTTTAGCATTATACACCAAGGAAAAATTAGAACCCAATATATATTAGCTGACAAAGTTGGTAGGATCCTGATGGTCAAAGTTACAATGAAATTAAAAAGGTGCTTTTGGTGGTGATCTACTCTGCAGCAGCTCTCGATGGGATGTACTGGGCCATGAATGCCCACATGTGTTGTGGCTAAGTGTTTGAAGGGTGGGGATGGGACTCTGGCTGTCTGGTTTCCAGGCCCCACTGAGACCTGGACCTCAGTGGGTGACTTTGGGCCAGTCACAGACTCTCAGCGAAACCTATATCAAATGTTGTTTGCAATCCGAGAGCTACAGCCACATTCTTTAAGAGCCAAGCACAAACTCTTTGAAGTCAGGCAATTTCTGGTTCTGAGGACGCCTCATTTTTGAGGCTTTTTTGTTTCCTTTTTCAAGTGCCCTATTTATCAGGACACAGAATGGCTCCTTTTTTGGGCCTTGGGCATTAATTTCTGGCAGTGGGAAGTGCAAGAGCACCTGCCCTTCCTTCTCCCTTCTCCCAGGGGGCCTCAGCATTTGCATGCCTGCTGCCTGCATGCCTGAACGAAGGCCCCCAGGACACCTCTGCCACAGACTTTGACATACCAGGACTTTTCCCAGCTGCCCCCCACCATGCTGCTAATGCTCCTGTTGCTACTGCTGGGGCTCCTCTCACCACTACACCTGCTCACCTACCACTCCCAGGCCTGGAAGAGAGGACACAAGGAGTGTGGTGAAAGGCTGGATGAGGTCTAATACATTTAACCTTCATCCAGATAGTATATACATCTTACAGGTAGGCAATTTTGCCTCCCAGGTATGTGCTTCTAATCCCATTCTGGATGAGGTTGCATGTCCCCTAAAGGAGAGGGTGTGCAGTTTGGGAGCACTTCCTCGACCCAGAGCTGTCCCATGAATCCCAGGTGGTGGCTGTAGCAAGTAGCACGGTGACCCATGCACTGGTAAATTCCCAACTGGATCACTGTTATGCACGCTATGGCAGGCTGCCCTTGAAGGTCCAGATACTTTAACAGGTCCTGAAAAGACCTTCCAGGTTATTAACAGGGACTGGCAGGTATGAACACTTGCACTGGCTTCCAGTTGAAGAGTATGCCCAATTTAATATGCTGGTGATTACCTATAAAGCCCTAAAGAGCTTAGGGCCTGGTTACCTGAAGGGGTGTGTCCTTTGAAATATGCCTGCCCACTCCTTAAGATCTGGGGCAGACAGATATGGATGCTGTGTTTTTATTTATTTGTTTCCTTTTATAACATTTCGTATTGTTAAAGCATCCTGAGACTTCGATAATAGGATGGTCTACAGAAGTTTTAAATAAATACATAAATAAATTTTCAGCAACCCTTGTCAATGGAGATCAGCCTTAAAACCTTAAAGCTTGGCAAATGCATCCAGGGAGGTGCCTGCTTGCAATGTGAACAGTTTTCTTTCCTGCCATGGGGGGTCCTTCTGCCAGGCTGCTCCTTTTGAGTCCTGACATTGATAGACAAGTCAGAATGAGGGCTGGGCATTTGCTTGTGTTTCTGGGTGAGGCGACACATGGTGAATGGGGTGGAGACAGGGAACCTGAGAGCTTCGGCATCCATTGATGCATTCCAGCTGAAAGAGGGAAAACTTTCCTGGGGTAGTGCTGCATGCATTTCTTGTCATGGCTACTACAGGATGGAAGCGTGTTTCGCATAAAAAGCATCCCTGTTTCCAAAATGTAACCAAAGAGCTTTATGCATTATTACCAGGAGGTTCTTTCTTCAGCTCTTGAACTGTTCCCTCTGTTGTATTAAAGGCAACATCCAATTATTCCTGCTTTTCTTCCAGATTAATCCCCAAGAAATTCCTCGTTACGAGGGCCTCGTCTGGCTGCTGCTGCTTTTCCGCTGGAACTGGATTGGGCTCCTTGTTCAGCACGATGAGGACGGTGAGCATTTCCTGCAGGAAATGACCCCCCTGCTGCAGCAGAAGGAGCTCTGTGTGGCCTTCACTGGCAGGTTCTCAACAACTGATCCTGCACATGTGCAGGAAATTGAAGCTGGATACATTCCTCGTGTGTGGTCAGGAGCGGAAGTCATAGTCTTCTTTGGTGACAACGCTGCAACAGTACAATTAATAAAACGGTTATATATTCATAAAGCAAATACAAAGAACCATTTTCAGAAGGTTTGGATCCTGACCTCACGTTCAGAATTTCAAGCAGCAATAAATTTTGAAATGGGAACTATAATGGGGGTCCTTCATGAAACTTTGCAATTCAGGGCCCACACAAGGAATATTCCAGCATTCCAGGCTTTTTTCCTGGATTTGGATCCTTTCCACCCTCAAGGCGACATCTTTCTTCATCAGTGGTGGGAGCTGGCATTTGACTGTCAGTTTTCTGAGATCAGGAGAACCCCTCCAGAGGCATATCACATGTGTACGGGGAGGGAGATGAGGAAGGATAAAATCTACTTTAAGTTCGAATTGGACATGTCCAGTCACAGCTACCGGATCTACAATGCTGTCTATGCTGTGGCACATGCACTCCATGCCCTGTCCTCGTCTGGAGTGAAATATTCACTGATGGGGAAATGGAAGCAGCTGCTGAAACTTCAGTCATGGCAGGTAAGGTCCTTAGCAGAGATTGATGCTTAGCAGGTGCTTAGCAGGGTTGGTGATTCTCCGGGATTATTCATGCTTTCAAAATTGGACATACGGAGAATAAATACTTGGATATTGAGAGATATCCAAACCAGTGGGAAGTTCACCTGAACTGATGCCACCAACTCATGAGTTCAGGCCACATTTACCAAATAAAGCTCACAATAGTATTACAATGGGGCGGGGGGGGGGGAATGATCTCTGAACTGGATGGGAGAGAAGTTCTTTGGAAAACCATTCCACTAACTGTAGTCTCTAATAAATAATTCTGCAATTTCAGCTCTTGGCTCCTCTGAGGAATGTCCGGTTTAACAACAGTGTTGGGGAAGAAGTCTCTTTTGATGAAAATAACCAGAAATATGACATTTTTTACTGGAGCTTGTCTCCAAATGGAACTTTGGATCCTGTGGAGATTGGCTGGGTTGATCATGGTGCTCCAGCAGGCCAAGGCTTCTCCATCAACTCTGCAGCAATCGTGTGGGCTGCAAAGGTGGGGCTGGCATGAACCATCTGAGTCTTGCAGGCAGAGACATGGCACAGTTCCCCTCATACAAAAAAATGGTGATCTTGGTCCTGCTGAATGTGAGGATTTGGGTGTCATTTTCCACTTGCAATGGACAAACCTTCCTCCCCGGAAATCCCATATTTTGTCCTGGGCATCCCATAGATGTTCAAGAAGATGTCCCATGCCTATATTCTGGGAGAGTAGTGCCAGTAATTGGAAAGATTGGGAACAATTGTCCTAAGGTTTGATCTGAAACAAGGCAGGCTCCATAGGTCCTGGCTTTGCCCCAGAAAGAATGGAAAAGAAGCCTCTGCCCCAGTGTTGCTGAGGAAGGAAAAATAATCCAGATTTTGTTCATTCAACCTGAACCACTGACTCCATCTGCCAAGCAATTAAAATATGTTGAAGTATTTGTTTCTTTCTTTCAATTTCAGAAAATGCCCCAGGCGAGGTGCGTGGAGAGGTGCACTCCGGGACACTGGAGGAGAGTTCCAGAGGGGAAGCCGGTCTGCTGCTACAGGTGTGAACGGTGTGCAGTAGGGATGTTCTCCACCTCTACAGGTACCTCAGACATTTGGAGCCTTGAATTAACACCGAAAATAATGAAACGTGTGGTGTGGAGTCAGGAAAAACTTGAAGCAGGGAGAAGTTTGGATTTTTTGGAAGGATTTATCCCATTTCTATATTGCAGACCTCTGTGCCTTTCTGGTGTACAGTGTGTTCAACACTTCCAGAAGAGATGCTTTTTGTAAATAATACAATATTTTCCCAGAAGCTTTAAAAGAATGAAATCATATACAAATTCTTTTCCATTCTGGCATTTCCTCATGTTTCTGAATGCCAAGTTTCAAACTTTGCAAGATCTGCATGAGACCTAGAGGTGCCTGGCCAAAACTCAGCTTGGGGAGCTGGAGGGTCCTTCCTGCAACATTGCAGGATTTCACTGCAACCAGAACCAGATTGCCCATTTTTCATTGGTGGTTCTCTGCAGCCTGGTCTCCAGCCCCCAGAGGGAAAGATCTCAGAGATCAGTGCGCAGGAGGAAGAGAACCTGTGCTTAATTGACTTCACTTAGTGTGGGTATGATTTACATGCAAAAGTTAGGTTAAGACTTTTGATACCCACTGTATTCATTTATAGATGAGAAGTGGTCTTCATGCAAAAAACAGAACAGTTGTTTGACATAAGTCTGCGGGCATGGAAAGTTTTTCATATTTCATCCCCATGGCCCCTTTCCAAACGGTTAATTCAAAAGTACATATTAAGCTAGGGAAAAGAGGTTTCGATATCTTCCTTTGAGGGTGGGAGTTGGCTCAGAGAATTAGCTCACTTCTGATTTGGATGGCTCCACACCTATTGCTCATTTCAGATGCTGCTCACTGTGCTCCGTGCCCTCAAGATCAGCACCCAAATGAGAACCACGACTGGTGCATCCCCAAGAAGATCCACTTCCTTTCCCATGAAGACACTTGGTCTCTTGCTAGTGTCTCTGCTCCTTTTCCTCTGTCTCAGCACATCTGCTGTGTTGGGAACATTCATTAGCTATCGCAACACACCCATCGTCAAAGCCAACAACCGAGACCTCACGTATGCCCTCCTCAGCTCTCTCCTGCTCTGCTTCCTCTGCTCCTTCCTCTTCATCGGACGACCCACAAAGGTCACCTGTCTTCAGCGACAAGCTGCTTTTGGCATCTCCTTCTCTGTTGCAGTTTCTTGTGTGTTGGCAAAAACCATCATGGTGGTTTTGGTCTTTCTTGCAACCAAGCCAGGAAACATGGCAAGTCAACTCATGGGGAGACCACTGACAATCTCCACTGTGGTGGTCTGTCCTTTCATTCAAGCAGTGATCTGCATTGTCTGGTTGCTGACCTCTCCCCCTTTCCCAAACTTGGACTTTCATTCCCTCACTGGGGAGATCATTGTGGAATGCAACGAAGCCTCTGTCACCATGTTTTATGCTGTCCTGGCTTACATGGGCTTCCTGGCTCTTCTCAGCTTCCTGGTGGCTTTCTTGGCCAGGAAACTGCCCGACAGCTTCAATGAAGCCAAGTTCATCACCTTCAGCATGCTGGTCTTCTGCAGCGTGTGGGTCTCCTTTGTGCCCACCTACCTGAGCACCAAGGGGAAGTACGCGGTGGCCGTGGAGATCTTCTCCATCTTGGCCTCTGGGGCTGGTCTATTGGGCTGCATCTTTTCTCCCCAAATGCTACATCATTCTCTTGAGGCCCAGTCTCAATAGCAGAGACCAGCTCATTAGAAAAACTTAATTGAAACATTTCATTATTGGTATTTGTTTTCAATATTTCCACCTGAATAAATTCAAATTTTGAATTTCCTTTTTTCAGCACTGCAGTCAATGGGGCACCCCACAATGGCAGCTAGTACTTGAATAAAACCATGTCTACTCTCATGTTCAGTGTGGCCCTGTCAGTGTCCGACAATGATATTCGGATTAAGGGTCAGGTTATTTTACAGAAAAGCTTATGGACTAATTGCAAATGTCACTTCCTGAGAATTTCTTAGTCGTGTTCTCTTCAAAGTACCCAAGGAAATTCATACAATTTAGGGAGGAGGAGGAGGAGGATAACCACAGGAGATCCTCTGGATCCCACCTTCATCTACATATCGGTCCAGGTTTCAGACCTGCAAGGAATGATTGTCTCAATCCAAAATGAGCATTCAGTCAATCATCCGGCACCTTCTTGGTAGCAGACCTTCCTATATTCCTGCAGTGCCAAGGGGTAGCCAGTTTAAGACTGACTGCAGGGAACAGAGCATATGTAGAAGGTTTTATGCAGTTGATGTCACATCTGCTTTGCAGGAGACGTTGAATGGGCCATTTGCAGAACTATGGAGAAGCACAAGATTACAATGCAGAAGTATCATAACATTCTCAGAAACATCAGGAAAACAGGATGCATTGAGGAGTTGAATGACTGATTAAGAAACATTCTGAAGTGATGGAGTTTAACAGGTTACAGTTTTTGTATTTTGCATCTGAGTTCAGAAATTCCCAAAAAACCATGAGGAGTTGGCCCAGGATTTGACTATTCAAGCCATTTGCCTGAGAGTGATTAGATAGCAGGGGAATCATTCACACATTCTGGGGCTCTGGGGCTTGCCTTGTTTCCTGGAGAGGGAACCTGAAGGGAAAACATTCCTGAAGATTGGAGGCAGCGGTGAGGGGAGAGAAAACAGGCCAAGCGTTCTCTTTTCCAAAATCTAAAACTCACAGTTGTATTAGGGCAACTTCAGTACTGGCAAACACTGATGCCCTCTGTTTCTAGTCCCGAACCAGCCTGGGGGGCGCTGCTTTTCACAGTCAAGCCAGCTGCGGAGTCTCTTGCCTCATGCAGCACAGAAGGAGAAAAGCATGTGTGTGTCAGGAAATCCCGAGAAATGCAAGATTGCAAAATGGCTGTCTGAGGAAGCTTCACAAATAGCTGAGGAAAGAAGGGAGGGAAAAGGCAAGGGAGAAAGAGAAAGATACATCCAATTGAATGCAGAATTCCAGAGAACAGCTAGAAGAGATAAAAATGCCTTCTTAAATGAACAGTGCAAAGAATGGAAGTAAACAATAGAATAGGGAGGACCAGAGATCTCTTCAAGAGAATTGGAAATATGAAGGGAATGTTTCGTGCATAGATGGGCATGATAAAGGACCAAAATGGCAGGGACCTAACAGAGGCAGAAGAGATTAAGGGTGCCAAGATTACACAGAAGAACTTTACAAGAAAGAGCTTAACATCCCTGATAACCACAATGGTGTGTTTGCTGACCTCGAGCCAGATTTCCTGGAAGGTGAAGTCAAGGTGGCCTTAGGAAAAGCATATAAAATCAGTGCCAGGTGAACCTCTCTAGGGAGTGTATTCCACACACAGTGGGTGCCACTAAAGGAAAGCCCTCCTCTGAGTGTTCTCTCTCCTAACCTACTTCAAGGAGGTTTCCCAGAGCACCCCGGGGCCTCTGCTGTGGATCTCAGGGAGCGGGAGTGGGTGGGAGGTTTATGGGGAAGAAGACATTCCGTCAGGCATGCATGTCCCAAGCCCTGAATGATCAGATGAGTTCATTGGTGTTTTTGTCTAGGGATGGCAAGGAATAGGTTTCCATGGGAGGTGGATGAGGCCCCATTGGTGAGGGGTTCAAGGACAGGCTGGACATGCCCATGGTAGACATGTCGTGAGTGGAGCCGGCTGGAACCGGGGGTCAGACTTGATGGCCTGGGAAACCCCTTCTGACTTGCACTCTATTCATCAATGTGCCATTTCCTTCTCCTGTGGATCACCTTTTGGCAGAGCTCTCTGCTATGACCTGCCCATCCTGGGTGCCCCTGCATGGCATCGTTCACAGCTTCACTGCACTTGCACAACCCAACCCTTTGCCACAACAAAGCAGTGATCCATGGAGGGTTTTTGAATTCTATTTATTGTTTATTGATATTTTAAGTCATCCTGGTATGACTGGATTGTGCAGGACAGGATTAAGTATTGCAAATAAAGAAATAAATTTGTGAAAAATTTACACACTTGCTACCATGAGTTTGGTCGGTGTGAGTCGTTGCATCAGGCAAGGGCCCTGCTCAGTTCTGGCACACCCAAGCAGGGGACTCACACCAGCCGCCCAGAGGAGCAGCAGCAGTTGTGTGGGATGGCAGGGTTTCCATCTTTTTCCATACTTTCCCCAAAGACTGCCTTCCTTTCCATTCATCCTTTATTAGAGCTTGTCAGGTCCTGTTGTGGTACAGGATGTTGTCTAGAAGGAACGCTCACAGCACACACCCTTTCAGGAATGCCCTCCCATGTTTGTGGCAGCAGTTTTTGCCAACAGCAAGGGCTGCTTCCTAACGGGAAAAGACTGCATAATTCGTGGCTCCAGCTGCAGGGAAGTTCCTGCCCTGGAGCAGCTGCAAAAGTTGTGAAAAATGGTCCAGGGTCCCCTTGAGCACCATTTCAGCATCTGTAGGATTCCAATGGAGGATACCGGTTGTTCAAATGGGTAGGGTCATCTATGAGCTTTTGGAGCCTTTGGAGAGTTCCTTTCAGCCTCGCTTGCTTTGGAAGGCCAGGCCAGGCCAAGCAGAAGAGTGGAGGGTCCTCAAACTTCAGTCCCCTGGCCAGATATGGCGCACTGAGGTCATTTACCTGGAATGCCTCAGAGCTTTTGAAAAAAAATCTCTGAACGATGGCTAATGCTCTGACCTGGCGCAGGTGTACTCAGATAATGTGTTCTTGAGTAAGGAGTATATGAGAAATTGCTGAGCGGAGTGGCCATAATAGAAACATAGAAACATAGAAACAGAGCGAGTCAGAAGGGGCCTCCTGGGCCATCTAGTCTGACCTCCGGCACCAGCCAGCTCCGCTCATGACATGCCCACCATGTGCATGTCCAGCCTATCTTTGAACACCCTCACTGATGGGGCCTCAACGACCTCCCGTGGAAGCCCATTCCACGCCCTCGGGGTCCTAACTGTCAGGAAGTGCTTCCTGGCATTCAAATTGAACCTTGGCTCCCTGAGCTTTGCTCCATTGGAGCGCGTCCTGCTTTCCTCTGCAGGGGAGAACAGGCCTCTCCCCATCTCCATGTGACACCCCCTCACATACCTGTATGTTGCCAACATATCCCCTCTGAGTCTCCTCTTCTCCAAGCTGAAGAGACCCAGTTCCCTCAGTCTCGCCTCATACCCCATCCCCTGCAAACCAGCCACCATCCTTGTGGCCCTATGCTGCACTGACTCCAACCTGGCCACTTGTCACTGGCTGCCATCCCGACGATTCCCCGCTAATGGTTACCTTCTGCTTTCGGTCAGTCAACCATGCCCTAATCCACCGGACAGTGCTTTGGTGTATCCCAAAACTCCTCAGTTTCTCCACCAGGATATCATGGGGCATTTTGTCAAAGGCCTTGCTGAAATGAAGGTATACCACATCCACTGCATCCCCTCCATCTAGCCATCTTGAAACCTTGTCATAGAATTCCACAAGGTTTGTCTGGCAGGACCTGTTTCTGCGGAAGCCATGTTGTGTGGCTGTCAGCCTCCCTTCCCTATCTAGCATCACTAGATCTCTCTCTATTATGAGCCTTTCCATTGTTTTTAGAAGTCCTGTCAGTCCCTGCAGTATCTCTGAAGCCCTGCTCCCAGAGCCCGATCCTCCCTGCACACTTGTCCAGTGCAGACACGTTACTGGGGGGCCTGAACCCACCCCCCACTGGCGGCCTCCTCCTTCTCCTGGCACCAATCTGGAGCTGGGAAACAGGTTCTCTTCGCTTGAGGAGGCTGGGGCTGAGGAGGCCTCAGGGGACCAGCAGGACCCCCAGCCTGGGACATCAGGAGGCAAGGGAGCCACTGCAGGAGAGGCGAGGGCCAAGGCACGGCTGCCCACCAGCACCGGAAAGGCACGGCGGCAGGTGATTGTTGTTGGGGACTCCCTGCTGAGGGCACTGAGGCGGCGGTGTGCCGCCCCAGCCTGGAGACAAGGGAGGTTTGCTGCCTGCCGGGCACACGCATCCAGCATGTGAAGGGCAGAGTGGAGCGTCTTGTTCGCTCTGGGGGTCAGCAGCCGCTCCTGGTGATCCATGTGGGCACAAACGACATGGCCAGGCAGGGTGTGGTCGGGATCACCAGGGACTTTGAGGCCTTGGGGAAGAAACTCAGGGAGCTGAAGGCGCAAGTGGCCTTCTCGTCAATCTTACCTGTCTGGGGGTTTGGGCCAGGCAGGGACAGGAGGCCCTCCAAGGTGAATGACTGGCTTAGGGTGTGGTGCCAGAAGGAACGCTTCGGGTTCCTCGACCACGGCACTCGTTTTCTTTCTTGCCAATGGACTTCTGGCAAGGGACGGGTTACACCTCACGAGGGTGGGGAAAGGTCCTTTGGAGATGTTCTAGCAAGCTTCGTCTGGAGACTTTAAACTGAGCCAGTGGGGGAGGGGGGTTCAGTCCCCTCCAGTAACGTGTCTGCACTGGACAAGTGTGGGGGAGGATCGGGGCTCTGGGAGCAGGGCTTTAGAGATACTGCAGGGACTGACAGAACTTCTACAGAGAGGGGCCAGGTACCAGGGAGGATGGGAGGAAGGAGGATGCTGGGCACTCCAACGAAAGGAAGCGGTGGGAAGGAGTTGAGGTGCATGTACACCAATGCTAGGAGTATGGGTAATAAGCAGGAAGAGCTTGAAGCTCTCCTGGGAATAGGAGGATATGATCTGGTGGGAATCACAGAAACTTGGTGGGATGAAAGGCAAGTCTGGAATGTGAACATAGAAGGGTATCTCCTATTAGAAAGGAGAGGAAGGGAAAGAGAGGTGGGGGCATGGCCGTATACGTCAGGGAAGGGATAAGATGCAGTGAGATAGAATGCAGCACAGAGGGGATTCGGTAGAGGAAGTCTGGGTGAAACTTAGAGGTTTTGACAGGGAAAGAGACCTGACAGTGGGGGTATGTTATTGCCCTCCAGGTCAACTTGAGACCCTGGATGATGTCCTGACAGGACAGACTCTAAGGATATCTCAGGGGAGAGACACAGTAATTATGGGGGATTTCAATCTCCCGGATATTACTTGGGAGACTCACTAGGCGTTGACAGCCAGGTCAAGTCACTTCCTAGAAGCTCTAGAGGGTAGGTTTTTCACACAGAGGGTCAGAGAGGCGACGAGGGGGAGAAACATCCTTGACTTGGTCTTGAGCAATAGGGAGGAGCTGATAGATGAAGTGCAGATTAGGGGAGCTCTGGATGCAAGTGATCACTCCATCCTTTGCTTTGAGATCAAGGGACTGGGGACGGAGAGCAGGGCGAGCACAAGAAGCTGAGACTTCAAAGGGCCAACTTTGGCCAACTGAAGGCCAGACTGGGGAAAGTCTCCTGGGATAGGTTACTGGAAGGTAAGCGAGTTGAGGAGGGGTGGATGGCATTCAAAAGGGAGGTTTTGGAGGCGCAAGCCTTGACGATACCTCTAGTCAGTAAGGTGGGGAGGTGGAGGAGAGTGCCGCCATGGATGCGTAAGGAGGTGATTAGGGGGATTAGATGAAAGAGGACCCTCCATAGGAAATGGGTACTGGGGGAAATAGACAAAAGGGTATACCGGGAGGAGGAGGCCCGTTGCAGAAGGATTCTTCGCAAGGCTAAAGCTGATTATAAGCTGAGACTCGCCAAGAATATCAAGAGCAACTAAAAGGGCTTCTTTCAGCATGCAAATAGGAACAGGAAGGGGAGACAAGTGGTGGAACCACTAAAAAAGGAGGAAGGAGATCCAGTGACTGACATGAGGGAACAGGCACAGATGCTAAATGACTATTTTGCCTCTGTGTTCTCCCCAAAGCAGGACGGGGGATATCCGTATACGAGATTAGATGAGACTGCGGATTTAGGGGCACAGATTTGAATCACCTCCCTTGAAGTCGAGTGACTCCTCAGGGCATTGGACATTACAAAGGCGCCAGGCCCTGACGGGTTACACCCGAGAGTACTAAGAGAGTTGGCAGGGGTTGTCTCACGCCCGCTGGCCTCCATTTTTGAGAGCTTGTGGAGAATGGGTGAAGTTCCAGAGGACTGGAGGGTGGCATCGGTGGTCCCAATTTTCAAAAAGGGTAGTAGGAAGGACATGGGGAATTATAGACCGGTTAGTCTTATGTCCATTGCAGGAAAAACAATGGAAAGGCTCATAATGGAGAGAGATCTAGTGATGCTAGATAGGAAGGGAGGCTTACAGCCACACAACACGGCTTCCACAAAAACAGGCCCTGCCACAAACCTTGTGGAATTCTATGACAAGGTTTCAAGATGGCTAGATGGAGGGGATGCAGTGGATGTGGTATACCTGGATTTCAGCAAGGCCTTTGACAAAGTGCCCCATGATATCCTGGTGGAGAAACTGAGGAGTTTTAGGATACACCCAAGCACTGTCCGGTGGATTAGGGCATGGTTGACTGACCGAAAGCAGAAGGTAACCATTAGCGGGGAATCGTCGGGATGGCAGCCAGTGACAAGTGGGGTCCCCCAGAACTCTGTCCTGGGGCCGATCCTGTTTAATCTTTTCATTAACGACATGGAAGAAGGGGTGAACAGTCTGCTGATCAAATTCGCAGATGAGACTAAAACTGGAGCAGTGGCCACAACTGAGGAGCAGATACACCAGATGCAAAAGGATCTGGACAGACTATGGAAGTGGGCAGGAGACAACAGGATGGCGTTCAATGTGGATAAGTGCAAGGTCTTGCACTTGGGGCATAGGAATAGCTATCATAAGTACAGGTTAGGTGACAAGTGGCTGGATAGCAGCACTTGTGAAAGGGACCTCGGGGTGCTGGTTGACCGCAGGCTAAACATGAGTCAACAGTGTGATGTAGTGGTCAAGAGGTCGAATGCCACCCTTGGTTGCCTAGCCAGAAGTGTGGCTTCAAGATCGAGAGAGATATTACTACCAGTCTACACGACTCTGGTGCACCTGCAACTGGAGTACTGTGTTCAGTTTTGGCCCCTCATTACAGAAAGGATATAGCCAGCTTGGAGTCAGTGCAGCGTAGGGCCACAAGGATGGTGGCTGGTTTGCAGGGGATGGGGTATGAGGCGAGACTGAGGGAACTGGGTCTCTTCATCTTGGAGAAGAGGAGACTCCACAGGGGATTTGTAGGCGACATACAGGTATGTGGGGGGGGGGTTCACATGCAGATGGGTAGAGACCTGTTCTCCCCTGCAGAGGAAGGCACGACGCGTTCCAATGGAGCAAAGCTCAGGGAGCCAAGTTCCATTTGGATGCCAGGAAGCACTTCCTGACAGTCAGGACCCCAAGGGTGTGGAATGGGCTTCCACGAGAGGTCGTTGAGGCCCCATCGGTGAGGGTGTTCAAGGACAGACTGGACATGCACATGATGGGCATGTCGTGAGCGGAGCTGGCTGGTGCCGGAGGTCAGACTAGATGGCCCGGGAGGCCCCTTCTGACTCGCTCTGTTTCTATGTTTCTATGTTGATTGACATGGCAACAAGGGAGGCACATGAAACATGAGCTTGATTTTCAAACCACTGTGTCTTCTTTGCCTGGCCATGTGAACCTCCAACAGCAGTCCCTTGAGTGGACAGGAAGACACCAGACCCATGTCCTCAGCAGGTCTCAATTCCCTGCACTCCCGTCCACACACACACACACACACTGCCTCTTGGAGCATCTCATGGCTTCTCTCGAGTGCCAGGGTTTACACTGCTGGTTCAATGGTGAATGATTTGATCTCAGGCTGAATCCGTTTTTTCTAGTGCTGGGGCCTTTGTTTTGTGTTGCTCTGTTTTCTCACTGCATTGAAGGGGGCATTCCTGGGTGCCAGGAGAATCATGAAGCACCTCTCCGTTTCTCAAATTGCAGAAAAGCACCTGGAGCTCGAGGCTCTGTATGGAGCTCTGAGGCTGGGATGGGGGTCTCCTGCTTCCTGTCTGAGGGGCTGATCTGCCCTGGGAGTCACATGCTCCTGGCTGGCCACATGCCCTGAGCTGTGACGGCTGTTAAGCTGCCCTTTCCATCCCTTCCCCTCTTTGACCCTCATTCATCCTTTCAGCCTGGATGCTCACAAGCCCCCACCTCTATTTTAATACATTTAATAGATGACTCTTTTCCCCCAGCTTGGGTGTCTGGTGTGCTGAATCCCGAGGCTATTCCTGGATTGAGGAAAAGGGAAGCTCCACCTGCTTCCCAGGTCGTGGAACAGAAATATCCAGCCTGCTTTCTGTAATGCTGAGCAAGCATTGGAATAAAATTCCCCCTAAGCTGAAAGGGTTGAACTGTGGCGGGCAAGAACTGAGGGAGACTGGAGTGCATTATGGGAGGCAAGAGTCCTGGTGGGGTGAGTGCCAAGCGGGATCTAGTGGAGGCCCAGTTTCAGCCCCCCCCTCCCAATCCTCAAAGCTCCTGGCAGATGCTTCACCAATCACTCCCTCTGAGTTCACCTCCCTCACAGGGTAAAAGGAGAGGAGGACAAACTTGCAAGCAACTTTGGGTTTTTGCAAGAGGAGAAAAGGCAGAGAATATCTGAGGCATGAACACACAATTCCTCCCCTTTCTGCTCTCTCTGCATGCCCCGTGTTCTCCACCTGGTGTCAATTTTCGGCTGCTGCACTCCTTCAAGTGTCCGCTGTGAGGGGCATGGGGACCCCATGTACATGGACCCCTGGCCTCACAAATATGAGGGATTTTGGAAATGGTGCACTGAGTTCAGTGGGCCAGTTGCTCCCCACATGGCCCAGGAATCGCCGGACAGAGGCTGAAGCAGCCGTCCCCACCCATGGAGCTACGTTCCCAGAAGGCGTCTGAGCTGGAATCAAGGCCAAGGTTGCTCATGCAGGAGGAGTCTGCATGGACTACTTCTCCAATGAGAGCGACCTCCTCCCTCAGGGCTGTGTCCCTGCTGACTCCGAGTGAAAGTGGAGCGCTCAGGGCTGGGAACGGACTTCTTCACCCTGGAAAAGGACCTGAAGGGATTTCGAAGCTGCACTGCTGGTACCCTGTCAAGTTCTGGGCAAACATTATTTGTCTTCCCACACTTCAAAATATAGAATGAAAATGTAAAGACTGAAAACAAAAAGTATTTATAGAAATAATAAAAAAGACAAAATGCAAAGCTTAGCTAAGGAGGTTAACAAGGGAAGATTTTTTGCATGCTGCTTTCCCGGGTATAAAATGGAGCTTATATTTTTCCCAACTGCTGAAAAGTGCAAAGGATGATTTTTTTCAAATGTTTCAATGTGATTCTGTCCAAATGCCAAGAATGGATCTTGGGCTTGTTCTGAAAAATTGGAATTTTGATCGCTTGATGAAAAAAACAAGCATAATTTAGGCTTTGGCTTTCATCATGAGCTGCTCCTTGGTATTCAGGTCAGGCCTCCATAGAACCATGTAGCACTTGGGCAGGAAGATGCAGCCTAGCAGCCCAGCGCTGGAAGCCAAGATGGAGAAGACCTGGATGGCCACCATGTACTTGCCCTTGGTGCTCAGTTAGGTGGGCATGAAGGACACCCAGATGCTGCAGAAGACCAGCATGCTGAAGGTGATCAGCTTGGCCTCGTTGAAGGCCCCGGGCAGCTTCCTGGCAAGGAAGGCCAGTGTGAAGCAGACGGCAGCCAGGAAGCCCATGTAGCCGAGGGCAGCATAGAACATGGCCGAAGAGCCTTCGTTGCACTGCAGGACGATCTGCCCAGCCTGGGAGAGCATGTCAGAGTCAGGGAAGGGGGGAGCAGTGCCCAGCCAGATGCTGGAGAGGACCACTTGGACACTGGAACAGCAGATGACAATGGAGTTGGCAAAAGTCCTCCCCAGCCAGTCCCTTGCCCTGTTGCCTGGCTTGGTGACCAGGAAGGCCAGCACCACAGTGACGGTTTTGGCCAGGAAGGAAGAGATGGCCACTGAGAAGACGATGCTGAAGGCTGCTTGTCGCAGGAGGCAGGTGATGCTTCTTGGCTGGCCAATGAAGAGGAAGGAGCACACAAAGCAAAGCAGGAGGGAGACAAGCAGAACGTAGGAGAGGTCGCGGTTGTTGGCCTTGACTACTGGAGGCTCCTGGAATTTTCTGAAGATCCCCAATATGCCTCCTGTGGTGATGGAGAAGAGTAGGGCCATGCCAGTGAGGAAGGACCCCAAATATTCTTCATAGGAGAGGAAGGTGATGACCTTGGGGATGCACAGATCCCGGCCTCATCTGGTTGCTGATCTTCTGAACACCTCTGGCAATGTTCTGCATCTGTCCAAAGCAAGAGAAAAAAAAATGTTGACTTATGTTCCCGTCTCTGCTTTCTATATTTTATGCATTATTGTTGTTTCTCTTATTACTAATACTGTTATTAACTTTGGTAGTACTGGAAGGGGCATGACTCTGGTGTGAGTGGCAACATAGCGTTCTTTCCTGCCAAATGTGGCTTGCTGGGCCCCTTCATTCTCCACAGTCAGCAGAGTTCCTCAGATGCACTGTAAAGGCAGCCTGGAAGGCACATTGGCAAGTGGACTGGGATGTATGGCCATATATTTTTTCTTCCAATCATGAATCGATTCATGCACTGGAAACTGACCCTGGCAGGGACTCCATCCCTTACACGGGGTGAACATCCCGGGATGAAAACTGGGGGACACGTCTATGGCTAGAAGCTCAGAAAGGCTGTGTAACTCGGTGGGCAGATCCCTGGACCATCCACTGCCCCACCCGAAACCCAAATGGTGTGTGGCATTGTCCACCATCAATGCTCAGACTTCAGTGAGAAAGGATTAGGAATGGTTGAAATAGATCCCCTGCAGAGTGTGACTCGATTTGCATGGTGCCTCTCCGACTGCTGTGTTGCCCATCATGGGTGTTGCATTGCACACAGCCCTGTCCCTGCTTCCTGCAGCTGCACATTTGCTCTTGCAAGCGTGCTCAGGGCAATTTCCTTCAATGGGCCCCCCAAAATCCATCTAGCTGATCTTCTGCCACAAGCCCTCCAACAAGCCCCTTGGTCAGCACCAGCAGCCCTTCCTATTCCTCCCTGCTCAGTGGTGACCATCATCCCTCCATGAGTTGAGCAGAGGGAAAATCAGGGCAGACTGAGAGTTTGAGTCCCATCGTTTGCTCAACCACCCCTTTCACTCATCCAGGTCAGATGTGGATGGAGAAGGACCAAAAGAGGACAGAAACTCTCGTCCATGTCAAACCCTGCTGCAGCCCACCATGCGCAGCTGAAGATCGGACCCACATGTCCTCCCTCGCAACGTTCCCATAAATATGTGAAGCCTGCAGGTAGAAACATAGAAAAACGGCTATTCAGAAGGCGTCTCTCGGGCCATCTACTCTGACCCCTGGCTCAAGCCAGCTCCGCTCATGAGAGCCAGCTCCGCTCCATGCCCCATGCCCCAAAAACACAGGGACCATTCCTAGCATAATCCTCTAGGTCCATCAACCCTTCCTGGCATTCTCCCTGATGAAAAGTGTGTCAGTGAAAGCAAGAAGAAAAGTCCTCCTTCTGCTCCCCAGATGAGGCCACAGAAGCTCCTAAGTTCATGAATGTTCCTTCTCAGCAAACCAGCCAGTTCTCCTCTGGGGAGCCGCACAAGGGGGGACTTGCTCTCTGTGTAAGTGGAGGGGAATGACTGCAAAACACGTTGGCTTCACATGCCAAGATGCAATGAGGGGCACTTTGGAGGGAGAGGAAGGTTTGCTGAAAAGTTCCACCCATGAGAAGGGAGAGAGTTTTCTGGAGAGATGGAGAAGACAAGGAACAATGCAGGGTCACTTCAGGGTCGGATCTTTCTGGGCACTGCCTTTCCCTCAGCACTCACCCATCTTCCCAAGTGGAGATGCTCCCTTCCACACACGAAGCGCAGTCATAGCAGCACAGGGGATCCCCTTCCCGAGCCACCTTGAAGAATCCCGGGTGGCAGCTCTCCACGCACCTGGCCTGGGGCAGGGGCTGAGCAAGAGAGAAGGATCATCAGGGCAGCAGGCTTGGGTGCTGATTCTGCAGATGGGGAGACAGAGCTGGAAAGGTTGGAGGGGAGGGCCGGGATTTCAGCATGTTCCATTCCTGAACCCCAGCCTGTGAAGCTGGAGCACCCGGACATCCCTCCAAAGGAAAGTCCCCTTTTAAATCTCATGCTTTGTATCAATGTCTTAAAAGGCTGAACATCTGATTAGACAGATGTTAGCAAAGGGAAGGGAAATGAAAACAGTGGAATGACAGGGATGGTTTGCTTCACCTGATCTTGCCATCAGGGCCACACAATGGGCTCTCAGTGGAGGGTGAATTTGGGGCCAGGAAAACCCTGTCTTTCTAGACTCCCAACTTTTAGGTTTACAGCAGTCCCGTTGGGAAACCTCACCCAATTCACAAGTCCAGGTTGGCTGCCAAGTCTCCATTCTCATCCAAATACACCCCATCGATGGAATGATTGTGGAACTGGGGGTCTCTCAGGAAAGGGTGGAGCTGGAGGAACAGAGAAAAGCAGCCTTTGAGAAAGCACATTTCATGCCACCCAGTTTTTTGCAAGCGCTGGTCCCACTTTAATTCGTCTCAGTGTCACTCTTATTATGGCGAAGGCTCTGATTTCATTTCTGGATACCCATTCTATTCATCAGATTCTAGGAGGCATTGCTAGAAGCATTGTCACTGAAGGAGAAGAGAGGGGAGCTTCTCTGAAGGCAATATTCCAGCCATCCTCAAAAACAGCAAAGGGACTTTTCTGCTCCCGAGCATTAGAAGATGACCTGGGAGTTCTTTTAGTGTGCTCAACAGGATTTCCTCCTGAGGAGTCTCCCAGGAATCTCACCACAGGGGACTTGGAAGGGGCCGAGAAGTGCTCCTTGTCACTTGAGCCCTGAATTCCAATCCTGCCCTCTGGAATGATCCATCAGAATTGTAGCCTTGACCTGTGACAACACACCTGGTCCTGGAAGAGTGTTGTGAAACCCCCTTCAGTCCATTCACCTCTAGGCTGAGCATGCCCAGTTTATCCTGTCTCTTCTTGGATGCCTCAGTTTCAGGCCCAGGCATCATCCTTGCTGTCCCTCTTTGGAGGCCTTCTTGTTTCTCCTACTGAGCTCTTGTGCATTTATTTTCAGTCAATGGTTGCACTACAAGGAACACATGGGATCTGCAGGTCTCATCAGCATTGCCTGCACTTTCCCAGTGAAATTGCAAAAGATTCCTGATTCTCCTGTCTCCAGCACTACACATCCCATTGCCATTGTGCTTTTCAAACTCAGAATTCCATTTGCCTTGAGGTGCCCACTCACTGCTCCTGTGCTCTCAGGTTTCCTCCAAGATGGCTGCCAGCCTGCCCTAGTTGCGCGTGCCTCCCTCTCCGACCTTGGGCAGAGCACCTGGCATGGCATGGAGGTTGCAGGCTGCTACAGAGTGGAAGGTTTCCAGGTCCATATTCCCTGACTGGGGATTCTACC
The DNA here is from genome assembly GCA_023646645.1 of Varanus salvator macromaculatus. NCBI lineage: Eukaryota > Metazoa > Chordata > Lepidosauria > Squamata > Varanidae > Varanus > Varanus salvator. Next base: position 45,381 of record JAIXND010000846.1, on the reverse strand, counting down.
TTTTCCTCCAGCTTGTGACATTCTGGTCTTCCTTCTCTCCTCCCAGAAAGGTGATCAGCAGAGTCCCGGATCCTTTGCACTTATCTCCTTCTCCACTACACCTGCACGGCCAAACTCCAACTACCTCCCCATGTCAGCTCACTTGCTGGGACCGTGCTTGCTTCCATAGGTCACCCCGACCACCTGATGCACCATTCCCTGCCCCTCCCAGCCAGGAACCTGCATGTATCCTGGGGTGAGGAATACACTCACAATGAAGGCCACACTGTGTCCAGCTGGGCATTCCAGGTCACACACGAATTGACTTGTATTCTGAAACCCAACAAGGCAGCAAGTACTATTATTCCCAGGTCAAGGAATGTGAGCAAGGAACTGTGCAGTCCTTGTACAGACTTGTACATACACGCATTGCCTCAGTGTGACTCGAAGCAACTCCACCGACCAGTAGCAGCTGGACTCAATCTCAGGAAGCCAGGAGAGGGGATCAACGGAGGGACCAGAACAGAGAGTGTTCCAGCTGCCCCTTCATTGGGAAGATCTCACTTCCATTCTCACATTTTAAGTACAACAGCTAAGAAGATGGTGACTGGGGAGAATACCTGCCATGGAGGAATCCGGTGTGCCTCTGGCCTGCCTCCATGTTCCTTGTTCTTCCTCCTGGATCTGGAGGAAAGAGACGCATCCACGGCACGGGCCACAGCCTGGACGGTGTTGTAAGAGAAGAAACTGTCCAGAGAGAGTGTTTGCTCCTTGTCCACTTGCGACAGGCCCTCAGGTTCCTCCTTCTCTCTGCATCTTATCCACTCTTTCACTGACAGCACATGCTTTGAATACGAACACTTGAACACAGCCTTCACTAATGCAACCATAATTGTATACAAATTCAGAAATCAGCATAGTTAGTCATTTTCCTTTTGGGGGAAAGAAGGAAAAATATGCATACAAGTGCTGGAATAAAAGTACATTATATGCATAAGTTAAATCCATGATAAAGTCGCACATAGTTGTGGTGATCCAGACTTTTCCATTAACAGGTTGCATAAACTTTTGAATAACTCTTTCAAGAATAAATATTCCATAGAAGGTGAAAAACAACTCTTCAAAATAAATGAAGACATTGATTTCTACCAAAATCTTCCGTGGCTGCCATCCATCTAGAAAATAAAAGGAAAGTGGCTTTGTGTCCACTCCTCTGCTGATTCCAAAGTTCTCTGGCTAGTTTTGCTCATTTAAAACACTCTTTCAAATTGTGTTGTGGGCATAACTTATCCCATGAACCCGGATGTGTATTCACTATAGCCAAAGGATGTGCTTAGCTCATATATAGTAGTATTACCATATAAGGAAAGTATAGGTTACCTTACCATATAAGGAAAATGTATGTTACATTACCATATAAGGAAAGCATGTATGCCGTACGTACTGATTGGAGAGTTTGTATCTTGAAGGGGCGTGGAGAAGAGAGCGGGAAAGTGAATGATTGGGGAAAATGGGACAAAGGAGGAAAAGGGATATAAAATAAATGGTGGCGTGGGGGAGAAAAGAGAGCTCGCGCACACCTCCCAAAGACCCTGGTCTCCTGTGTATTTCTTCGCCCGAACCCAAGGCCTTCTCCCGCGACTCCGGCCGGACCGGATTCGCGCCACAGGTGGTGACCCCGACGTGATGCTTGTTTAAAGCCGTCGCCATCTCCCAGTTCAGTCCTCACCGACCGGTTTGTGGTCTCCAGGCGCCTGACATTCATTCTGACAACGGAAAATCGTGAGTGACTCCCTCTCCTCTTTGAAAAATGGGTTCGGGTCTTTCCTCTGAGCAAACCAACTACGCGGCTGAACTGCACCGCCTCCTGACGAAAAGCGGACATAGTTGTTCTCGTCAGGAGGTCATAGAACTTGTTAGGATGCTTGAAAATTGTTGTCCTTGGCTACCAAGGGAAGGAACGTATAGCATAAAGGATTGGATGAGAGTTGGAGCCAACCTACAAGGACATCCAAAAGTTTCCCCCACCCACCTTTATACTTGGTGCAAAATACGTTCCTGTTTGAGTGACCTTACCCCGGCAAACATCTACTGGACAGGAAAAATTGAGGCGGCCGTTAATCTTCCGCCTTTTCCACAAATCCTCCCGCCCTTGGGGAAGGACGCCATCATATTGGGAGGCCCTGAAAAGGGGATAAAAAACCTGCAGGGAGTGGTCTCCGTCAAAGACAGACCGCCCGACTCGCAAGAAAAGGACTTGCCGGAATGTGCCCCGTTCCCTCCCGCCTACCCGTCTGCTCCCCCGGTGCCACAACCGGCAGACGTCTATGTTTCCCCGATACGTGCGGCTCTAGAAGACCATATAGCCGCCTTTCCTGTTATCCGGGGAGTCGCAGGAAGGGGAAATCACCCAGGTCAGCCAGATCGGTATGAGTCCCTGGGATACAAGTTAATTAAGGACTTTGCGGATAGTGTTCGTCAGCACGGCCACCATGCCCCTTTCACTAAGGCTCTTCTAACTGCGTTAAGTACCCGACTTATGCTACCGTACGACTGGATACACCTCGCTCAGGCGGTCCTTCAACCAGCCAACAATCTAGTATTCCTCCAGGCCTGGCGGCAAGCTACGATTGATCACATTGCTGCACGGGGCGCTGGAGCTGCAATCAATTTGGAGCGGTGGCTGGGGGAGGGACAGCATGCTTTGCCCACGGCACAATTTGCCTTAAATGATGTGGATCTGCAAACTATTGGGGAACTGGTCGTGAGGGCGTGGGCCAAAATCCCAGTGAAAGGCGATATGGCGGCGGGAGCATTTTCCTCCATTCACCAGGGCCCCAAAGAGCAGTACAGTGATTTTGTGAACAGGCTCATGACGGCAGCAGAGAGGCAGGTTGAGAACGAGGATGCTAGGAGGCTGCTGCAGGATCTTAGGCAAGTCAATGCCAGAATGGAATTGATGGGAGCCTTGCAGATGGGTATGCCAAATCCAAACATGATACCACGAGAGTGGCAGCTTGTTGTCATTGACCTCAAGGACTGTTTCTTCACCATTCCACTCCATCCAGAGGACAGCAAATATTTTGCGTTCACGGTTCCTGTCATCAACAACAGCGGTCCAACTCGCCGATTCGAGTGGAAGACACTACCTCAAGGGATGGCTAACAGCCCTACCATGTGTCAGATATTTGTAGCATCAGCCCTGAGGGCCTTTCGTGATGCTCACCCTCAGGTTATGCTCTATCATTACATGGATGACATTCTTCTAGCAGCCCCCACTGTCACTGAGGAGATGCTTGTCGAGCTCATCAAAGGCCTGACAAAGAGAGGCTTATGTGTTGCACCGGAAAAGGTTCAGAGACATTCACCATATCATTACTTGGGACATTTGCTCTTGGAAACAACGTCTGCACCAGAACTGCCCCAGATCTGCCTTCCACCAACACTCACCTTAGTAAAAATGCAGCAGATCTTAGGAAATATCAACTGGGCTAGACCATTTTTGCAACTCACCACGGCACAGTTATCGCCGCTATTTCACAGCCTTAAAGGAACCAAACATCCAGCAGATGTCATTCCCGTAACTCCTGCCATGCGAGCAGCGATTGAGACAGTTAACAAAGCCCTGAGACAAAGAGCTGTGGATCGTCTGTCATCCTCTACCCAACAACTGTCTCTCGCGGTGCTTCCCACAAAGCAGCTGCCTACAGCTATGCTCTTCGCACCGCTACCACCTTCCGCTATTCAGTCTGTCATCGCCATTGTGGAGTGGCTTCATCTCCCAAGCACGCCACCACGAAACCTCTACTCTGACGTGGAAGCTACATCAGACTTGGTTCAGAGAGGACGGCGGCAAAGCTTAGTGCTCAGTGGGCAGGATGTTGCAGAAATATACGTGCCTTTTTCAAGGGAACAAGTGGAACAACTACTTGCCAACAGTACTCCGTTTCAAATAGCATTGGCCGGCTTTGTCGGCTCCTTTATCTACAACTTACCCAAGGACCCCAGACTTGCTTTGCTAAGGGGACCCTCTACACCTTGCAGACCATGCAGGCTCAGCAGCCCATTTCCTCTGCACTCACCGTCTTCACTGATGGAAGTAAAACCAGGGGGGTTGTTGCTTGGCAAAATGAGGAGGGTCAGTGGCAAGTAAAATTTACCACTGAACAATTGTCTGCTCAACGGGCAGAGTTGGCTGCTGTGATTTTGGCATTCACCTGTTTTCAGGACTGCAGTTTTAACCTTATAGTGGACACTCAGTATGTCTACAGAGCTCTTCTTTCCCTCACAAATGCATACATCACCCCTGCACTTGATACTAACTTGATGTCTTTGTTTTGTCAGCTTCAGCAGGAACTTTCTTTACGCAGGCATCCATTTTTCGTAGCGCACATACGATCCCACACTACTTTTCCAGGACCTCTGACGGAGGGCAACGCCCACGCAGACGAGGCCCTTCGAGAGGAGGATTTACCGGAGCCGCTAGTATGCGCTGCAGTACTGGACACAGCGCTGGAGGCGCATCAGATGGAGGCTCATCAGATGCTGCATTTGCCTGCTAACGCGCTGCACAAACATTTTCAGATTCCGATCAAGGAGGCCAGGGAAATTGTGTCTTCTTGTCCCGTATGTGCACTGTCTCCAATAAGCAGCATACTTTTCGATGCGGTTAACCCGCGAGGTGCGTCTGCTAATCAGATTTGGCAGATGGATGTTAAGGCTATGTTGATGTACCTCGTGATCATTGTAGTGTGCTTGACCACACTTTGCTGCTGTATTCAGTGCGTCCCTTCACTGATGGCCATGTGTCGTAATTGCTTCGAGTCAAGAGTGAAAAACGCCACGGCGCCCACTCGGTCTTCGCGGAAAAATATGCGCCAGTACAAATGGAAGAGGAAGAACATTTTATGACACAAGGGGAGAATGATGGTTCTAAAGACTGGTCAGATACCTACTGTTATTGGGAAAATATGGCAATTGCTCGAGAATAGTAATCTGTCTTAGGTTTGTTTTTTATTGAATTTATATTAGCATTTTTATATAATCATGAAAGGGGACATGTGGGCATAACTTATCCCATGAACCCGGATGTGTATTCACTATAGCCAAAGGATGTGCTTAGCTCATATATAGTAGTATTACCATATAAGGAAAGTATAGGTTACCTTACCATATAAGGAAAATGTATGTTACATTACCATATAAGGAAAGCATGTATGCCGTACGTACTGATTGGAGAGTTTGTATCTTGAAGGGGCGTGGAGAAGAGAGCGGGAAAGTGAATGATTGGGGAAAATGGGACAAAGGAGGAAAAGGGATATAACATAAATGGTGGCGTGGGGGAGAAAAGAGAGCTCGCGCACACCTCCCAAAGACCCTGGTCTCCTGTGTATTTCTTCGCCCGAACCCAAGGCCTTCTCCTGCGACTCCGGCCGGACCGGATTCGCGCCACATTGTGTCTATTCCTCCCTCATCATCAACCCTGTGGCTATGCATGTGACTCAAACCCATGAAACACACTGCTTCTTTTCTGGAACTCTGTGGTTGGGTGTACCTGTTCACAGCATTGCTGGTCATGAGGGTTCATCTCTGCAGTGCGGTGTCTCCTGGGAGATGGCTCAAGAAAACTTCTGAGGCTCGAAACTGAGAGGTCCCCCTGTGTATCTAACCGGCCTTCTGACAGAAAGAGAAATCCAGATTTCCCAACACCACTAATTGCAGGAATTGCCGTTTGGAGCACACGTGCAAAAGCAAAGCTCCCCCTCTCAATTACCTGCCTCTTCCCCACTAGGACAGGCTCCATGTCATTCGCACCCACTGCCTTTTCTCTCCCTGTTTCCTCTCTCCATAAAACTCCCAGCGTGGCAGGGCAGCTCTGAAATGCATCCCAAAAGAGGACTGAACCTGACGCCATAATGCATAACTGGAGGCAACATCTCAGGAGCACGTGGGGAGCAGGAGGGCCAGGAGGTGACCCAGGCTGTCCCTGCCCCCTGACTAACCCCATGGGGGGACTCCTTGGGGGCTGCCAGTCTTGCCCTATGTGTGCAGCATGATGCGCTCCGGAGGACCTGCCATGGCAGCTGGGATGCGGGCTTCTCTCCCGCAACTGCATGTTGACCGCCCGGGGTCAGGGCTCCATTTCTGCACATCACGGGGGTCAGCCAGGAGCAGAGCCCTTGACTCTGCCTTATTGTGGCACCAAGTCTGAAAACGTGACCATGGGCAGACCATTTACGTGCAGCCTGGATGCCCACCTGGCAATGCCTGATTTCGGAGATGTTTTCCGCTGAAGTTTGTGCTGGGGTCTTCTATGAACATCCTTACTATCGTTGTCACTATGATTATGAGCATCACATCACGCTTTTATGCTGACCTTTTCAATGCATAAGGAAAGCAAGCACTTTGCTTGCCTCTCATCATCGTTCTTTTCCTGACAACAACCCTGCCAGGTAGGATAGGCTGAGAATGAGTGAGCTTCAGGGATGAGTGGGGATCCAGGCCAGGCTCTCCCAGTGCCCATCCCACTTCTTGCACTTTTGATCCCATGCACGGATGCACAACAATCCCCCCTGTTCTGTCTTGTCAACCAAGAAATGTTTCAATTCTGCTTTTAGAGATGCCTATCTTCAACCTTGAGGGCAAAAGGAGAAGGAGATGGCAGAGGATGAGGGGGCTGGATGGAGTCACTGGGGCAGTCAGTGCGAGCTTAGGTGGACTCCAGGGGAAGGTGGAGGACAGGAAGGCAGGAGGAATGTTGTCCATGGGGTTGCAATGGGTTGGAAGCAACTTCACATCTAAGAACCACATCCACACCTGGATGTCAGGAATGGGCAGTGGGCACAGCCCAAGAAAAGGAGAAGCTTCTTCCAAAGTAAATAGGAGGGGAGGGAAGAGGAGAGAGGGGAAGACCCTCCCTCTGAGTCCCTCAGAGGCAGCTGGGATGGGACCGACAGAACTGTTCATCCATCCGGGAATTTTCATCTCGCTGCCCTTCTTGGCCATCCCTGCAGGAACAATGTTCTGACAAAATCTCAGGCTGTCCCATCCCTGGAGCAGAAGTTGGCCACCGAGGAAAAATCCGTCAGAACCGTGATGATGGTGCTGCACTTGGAGGTACAGGTGGCATGAGCATGACCTCCAGGGAGCAAGCTGAGCGCCCCAGGAATGAAAAAGCGGAAAGCAAAGCAGGGACTTTGTGGGTCCAGGCTGCCTCACTGCAAGGCAACATTTTTTATTTATTCATTTATTCATTAATTTATTTATTTTTTGATCTATATCCTGCCTTTTTCCTCAAAGGGCTCAAGGCAGCTTACATCATTCTCCTCTTCCATCTTATCCCCACAACAACAACCCTGTGAGGTAGGTTGGGCTGAGAGTCTGTGACTGGCCCAAAGTCACCCAGTGGGCTCCATGGCTGAGCAGGGACTTGATCCCGGATCGTCTGAGTCCCAGTCCCACGCTCTTAACCACCACACCACACTGGCTCTCTAGTGCCCCAATATGCCCCATTTTTGTTGCAAGAAAATGGAATAAAACAACCCCCTCCCATGTTCTTGTGCATGTCCAGTCTTCTGAACTCCAAAGAGAATTTCCCTCTTGCTGCCCTTCTTCACCATCCCTGCAGGAGCAGCATTTTGACAAAATCTCAGCCTGCCCCAGTCCTGAAGCTGAAGCCGGTCACCGAGGGGGCATAGTTGCAGGGAGGAGGGATGCAGCAGGTCACACGTTGAAGGCCAGTTGCAAAGCACACGAAGGAAAGATCCCTTGCTCCTGCTTGGTTCACATGGGCCACATCGGCACATTCTCAGAGCGTGCCTCTCTTGCACATGGGAGTGAGGAAGGTTGTCAGGGAACCGCAGAGGTGCTCCAGCCATGAGGTCATGTAATTATGGAAATCATCATGCATTGCTGCTCTTCTTGCTAAACTTCATGGGACACCCTCCCCCAGGATCACCTTGAACCCCCGAGGCCCATCTGAGATGGCACAGAAGTGTCGTGCATCCAGGCACAAAGGGGTGGGCGCCTCCTTCCCCACTGTCCTGCTCAGGGATTGGGACAGGCTGGGGGCAGCAGAGGAGTCTGCCGTGCAGGCACTTATTCTCACTTCCTTTGGCTGGAGCCTTGCCTGGCTGGGCTCCTTGTCCATGTAGAAGGAAATTCCTCTAACTGCTCTATTTGGTTGAAAGGGGCAGGATGGAGGCTGTGCCAAGCGCCTGCAGAGTGGCCCTCTTGATCCTGCTGCTGCTGCCCCTCCCAGAGGCCTCCTGTGGGAGGCTGGAGACCAAATGCCCCTGGAGCTGGCACAGGGCTGAGCTGCAGCCATGCAATTATTTCTGGCCAGGACACTTCGTCCTCAGTGCCAGCATCTCCGCAGCACTAGGCATATTTGGACCACACACTTTCAATCAAACTGTGTCTAATAAACAGATTGGGTAAGTCATTGTCCTGCTGGACCTGATACTGCAAGTGACATGGGCAGCCACACAGCACAGCTAGCAGTAGCAAGTAAAGCCAGAGTGACTTCTTCTAGCTCACTTCTCCCTCCGGAAGACCCACCCGATGAACTCATGGGCAGCAGAGCCGGCAGGGAGCCCAGGGAAATGGGGGGGAGGGCGGAAATAGACCCCAGAACATGCCCCACCTTCCCTGCCTCTGCACCCCTCTGCCTTCCCATCCCCATCAGAGGGAACAGCTGCCCTGCTGGGCTCCGGTCTGGGATGGGCACCTTTGCTGCAGGTGTCTTGCCATGGAGGAAGGACCAGGACACAGATGTGAATGAGGCTGCAGAAATCCCATCTGAAGTTTATTTTTTTAAAACATTTTTATGCCGCTCCATCGCAACAAAGCCTTGGGGTGGCTCAGAACAAGCCAGTTTCTGCAGGTTCTGGGACCAGGCTGAGCATGTGGAAGCCTGAGAAGCAGGATGCAACCTGAAAGGGACCAGAAAGATCCATGAGGAAGGATGGCAGCGTGAGACTTTCTATTCATTTTTTTCCTTTCCAGGTTGTCATCAACAGATTACTGGAAGATCCTCTCCTTCCTGTTTGCCATCCAGGAGGTCAACCAGAATCCCAGCCTCCTGCTCAACCTCACCCTCAGCTACAGCGTCTATAACAACCTTCACAATGTTAGACTGAAATCCGACGCAGCCATAGACCTGCTCTCGACCACTCAGGCCCACGTTCCCAACTACAAGTGTGGCAGGCGAGATCCTCTGCTGGCCATCCTTGAAGAATCCAACTCCAACGACTCCATGCAGCTTTCCAACATGCTGGGCATCTTCAAAATCCCGCAGGTGGGAGGCAATATGAGTTGCTATGTACAGAAAGTGAAAGATTCCCAAATCATTTCCAAGTATGATCTCTGTCCCAGGACAGCAGACCATCCTACACAGTCCAATGAGGAAAAGGGTTCAAGCTCCCCAGGGCTCACACCAGGCCCCCATCTGGTACTGTTCATGCTGAGGATTAACCAAAGTTCCCATGTTAATATGTTTCTCATATTCTCAGCTGCCATGGCCATCATGTGCAGGGCTTCCAAATGTTCAGCTTTTCGCAATGATTAGATATAGGGAGGACATCAAAAATATTACTTATGGACATTGCTATCTTAAGCTACAATTCTCATCTCAAAACAAGGTGATCTTGCTGATCATAAGTAAAATGACCTTTTACATATTCTTTTTTTTAAAGATTTTATTAAGATTTTAAACTACAAATTAAAAGCATCAATCATAAAATACATTGGGCAAGCTGGGTCAACCACCTATAACATATCTTTTAGCATTCTATGATCATAATCAAATCAATTTATAAAAGTTTAAAGACATCTTTAACTCTATGCCAAGTCCCGTTTCTCTAGCCAGTCGTAAAAAGAGTTCCAGGTTGAGTAAAAGTCAGTGTCTTCCTTCTCCTTCAGCGATACAGTCAGTCTATCCATTTCTGCACTATCCAGAATCTTTTTCAAAATCAGTTCCTCAGTGGGTAGTTCCTCAGTCTTCCAGTATTGAGCAAGCGCGATCCTCACTGCTGTGATTAAATGTAGTATCAAATACATTTCTTGTTTACTAATATTTGCCGGTACAATGCCTAACAAGAAAATTTCAGGTTTAAAAGCTAAAGTTTTTTGTAGCATTTCCTCAAGCCATTTGTGTATTTTAATCCAATACTTTTTCACATATTCACAGGTCCACCACATATGATAAAATGTACCCACATCATGTTTACATTTCCAGCATCTGTTAGACATATTTGGAAACATCTTAGCTAATCAATTTGGCGACAAATACCATCTATAGAACATTTTATATAAATTTTCTTTATACGAGGTTGCTAAGGTTACCTTAATATTTCTCTCCCACAGCTTTTGCCACTTTTCTAATTCAATATTATATCCAAAGTTTTGAGCCCATGTTATCATAGTGTCCTTGACCTGTTCTCCTTCCATCTTTCTGTTAAGCAAAAACTCATAGATTCTTTTAATCATTTTCTCATCTGCTTTTAACATCACTTGATCAAAGGCTGTTATATCTTTATAAAACCCCCATATTTTGCAGTCTTTGGCATATCTTGATTGCATCTGCACCTTATACCACCACGATATATTAAGTCCCTGTTCTTGTATTTCTTGCTCCAGTTTTAGGCCTCCATCCTTATCCAAAATATCATCATATAATCCCTTCAAAATTAAATACGTTTGGATACACAAAGGCTTCCATAGGTGAAAGCCATCTTGGCAACTTATTATACAATTCTAGCTTTAACTTTTCCCATACTGACAATAGTGATCTTCTAATAAAGTGACTTAGAAAAGTCCCCTGTGACTTAACCTTCTCATACCACATATAAGCATGCCAATCCATTTGCAAATCATGACCTTCAAGGTACAACATTCTCTTATTTTGCAAGGTTATTCATTCTTTTAGCCAAGTAAAAATAGACGCTTGATAATACAACATCCACTCCGGTAGACCAAAACCCCCATTCTTCTTGGTTTCTTGAAGCATTTTTAGTTTAATCCTTGCTTTCTTTTTTTTCCAAATAAATCTGGAAACTTGACAGTTTAAATCCTCAAAAAACTTTTTATCAATTTTTACGGGTCTCATTTGGAATAAAAACAAAAATTTTCATAGAATGTTCATTTTAACCAGTGCTATTCTTCCCATCAAAGACAATTGTAAATTGGCCCATCTCTCCAGATCACTTTTAATGTCTTTCAGTAATTTATCATAATTATCTTCTTTCAAAGTTGTACATTTAGCTGTAAGGTAAATTCTCAGGTATTTTACCCTTTTAACAATCTGTAAGTCCACTTGCTCTTGAAGTTCTTTTTTCTGCTTTTGTGTAAGATTTTTAACTAAAAGCTTCATCTTTTCTTTATTTATTTTCATCCCTGTGACCTCACCATATTCTTGGATCTTTTGTAAAAGTTTAGGGATAGTTGTGAATGGTTCCTCTATTATGAAAACCAAATCATCTGCAAATGCTTGAAATTTATATTTTTCGTCCCTAACTTTAGTGCCTTTGATGTCTTCGTCATCCCGAATGTTTCTATTCAAGACCTCTAAAGTCAAAATGAACAATAGGGGTGAAAATGGACATCCCTGCCTTGTACCCTTTTCTATCTATATAGCCCTTGTACATTCTCCATTTATTAAGATCCTGGCCGACTGTCTTTGATAGATGCTTGATATCGCATTCATAAATTTTTCCCTGAACTCCATTTGCTCCATCTGATACATCATTAATTGCCAATTGACATTATCAAAAGTTTTCTGAGCATCTAAAAACAATAAAGCCATTGGTTTTTCCGTATGTATCTCGTAGTATTCTAGAATATCCAAGATAGTCCTCAGATTACTCTTCATTTGTCTTTTAGGCAGGAAACCATTTTGGTCTGGATATATAAAGTCTATTAAAAACTTCTTCAACCTTTCTGCCAATATTGAGGCAAAAATTTTATAATCCACATTGAATAGTGATATAGGTCTATAGTTTTGAATCTCAGTTAAATCCATGTCTTCTTTAGGTATTAATGTTATATTTGCCTCCATCCAAGTATCTGGTATTTTGGAATTTAACAATGCTTCGTTACGTATGTCTTTAAAAAATGTAGCAAAAAGTCCCTCAAACGATTTGTAAAATTCCGCTGGTAATCCATCCAGATCAGGGGTTTTATCGTTCTTCTGTCGTGTAATTGCCTCTGTTATTTCCATAGTTGTTACTTCCTGGTTCAGTATTTTTTGAAACTTTTCTGGTAGTTTTGGCAAATCTCCATTTTGTATATATTCTTTCACCTTCCCAATTGAAAACTCTTCCTTCCGGTATAATCTTGCAAAAAAGTCTTCAGCTATTTTCTTAATTTGTGTATTTTGTACCTGCCGTTGTCCTTCTCCATCTCTCAATTTTGAGATCACTCTCTTCTCTCTTTCCTTTTTAACTTTATATGCTAACCATCTCCTTGGCTTATTAGCATTTTCAAAAAAGTTCTGTTTAGTCAATTTCATTTGCTTAGTGAGCTCGCTCATATCCAAGAGATTTAATTTGTTCCTCAAAGTGTTCATTTGAACCCTAAGATTACTCTTTGTTGGATCCGCCTGTAATTCTTGTTCCCGTTTCCTCAATTCTTCTATTAATGTTGCTTGCTCTTGCCTTTTCTTTTTGTTTATTCTTGCTGAATGGGTTATCAATCCCCTGACACAGGCCTTAGCTGTATCCCAGACATTCTGCAACAAAGTTTCTTCAGCTTTGTTTATTTGAAAGAATAGTTGCATCTCTTTGCTTATCTTTTCTAGAAACTTTTTATCTTTCAATAATGCTTAATCTGGACTCCATCTGGGCATCCTTGCAACTCCTTTCAGTGATATAAATACAGGATTGTGGTCAGCCCAGACATTTGCCTCCAGTTCAGCGTCTGTCAGATCTGGGATTAGGTCTGGAGTTACCCAAACCATATCAAGTCTAGACCATGACCTATGTCTGCTTGAGTAGAAAGAATAATTGGCTGAAGATGGTTTTTATGTCTCCAGGTATCTATCAAACTGAATTCCTCAATCAAATTGGAACAAGAATTTGGAAGACTCTTTCTACGCTTTTTTCTCTTATTTTCAGCCTTGTAGTCAATTTCCTTGTTCACAATTGCATTAAAATCGCCTATTAGACACATAGTTTGATAATCCACTTGCAAGAGTAATGTATGTAGCTTTTGATAAAAAGTCTCCTGATGATCATTCGTTGCATATATTGCCACTAAGAGCACCTTTTTAAGTTTGATTGTGATTTAAGCCATCAAGAGCCAGTGTGGTGTGGTGGTTAAGAGCATGGGACTGGGACTCAGGTGATCTGAGTTCGAGTCCCCTCTCAGCCATGGAGCCCACTGGGTGACTTTGGGCCAGTCACAGACTCTCAGCCCAACTTACCTCACAGGGTTGTTGTGAGAATAAGATGGAGGAGGAGATGTAAGCTGCCTTGAGCCCTTTGTAGGAAAAAGGCAGGATATAAATCAAAGAATAAATAAATAAATAAGATCCTACCATCCTCATCAGCAAGAATATGTTTAGGGTCCAATTTTTCTTTAACATACAGTGCTAAACCTCTTTTCTTTTGTGACGCTGAAGACACAAACAATTTCCCCAGTTTTGAACATTCCAGAAATTTATCATGTTGTTTCTTAATATATGTTTCTTGTAGACAGATTATCTCTAGGTTTCGTTTTTGAAGCTGAGCAGAAATCCTTCTTCTCGGTCCATTTAGTCCATTAACATTTAAAGAGAGAAGTTCAATTTTCCTTCCATTTTGGTAGCCATGTTTAATAATGTTATTTACTTATTCTTTGCCTTTACAATCCTACCTTTTCTCTTCTCCTTTGGATCCAAAGTCTGTAATTCTTGTTGTGGATCAGCCCTCAGCAATTCTCCTTGCTCAGATTGGTATGCTATTAATTCCATCACTTCAGCATCTTTTTCTCCTTCCTCAGATACTACAGGGTCCTCCTCTTCCACCTCAGCTCTAAATTTTTCATAGAACTCTTGTGCTTTAAGAATTGAATCCAATTTATATCTTACAGAATTCCATGTGAGAAATATTCCTTCTGGTGTTAGCCATTTAAAGATGATCTTTTTCTTAATCAATCTTGTAGTAAGGAATCGAGATTTCTTTCATCCCTCTCTGCTCCTCCATGGAATTTGTTTCAGGACCGTCACCTCCTGATGGTCATCTCTCTTTAATGGTTTCTCCCGTACTGTCTTCAAGACGTTGCCTCTTATAGTTCTTAAAGCAAACTTAACATGAACTTCTCCTGGAGGTTTATTTTTTCTGGTATAAGAGGAAATGACCCTATAAACGAGATCTATTCCCATAGCCATGGTTCCCTCGTCTATCTCCAGAAGCTCTGCCAAGATAGTAGTTATGATTTCTCGCAAGCTTTCATCTTTTTTTTCCATTATGTTCTGGAATCTTAGATAATACGATGCCTTTTCCATCTCTAACACGGCCATTGAATCCCATGTTGATTTGTCTATTATCTCCAATTTTTCAGATACTTGTTGCTTTTTTTTTGTACTTTGTTCCACTTTAAGTCGTCCTTCTGATAGTTGCATTGTCATTTCTTCAAACAAGTTTTCCAATTTATCAATTCGCTCCTGCTCTTTATTTGATAGACTTTCCAGCCGTATTGTTATTGACTCTTGAGACACTTGCAAGGCTTTCAGAGTCGCCTGTATCACCATTGACGTTTTTGCAACATCTTCTGTCTTGGGGTGATGTATTGGACTTTATCCCACAGAGGAATGCGCTGAGGATGGTTGAGTTTTCCTCATGATGAAGGTTGTTAGAGAGAGAGAGAGAGAGAGAGAGAGAGAAAGGGAGTAACTTGCAATAATTTCAGTCACCACCGGGTGGCAGCAAAATTCTATTTAAATTTTTTTTAAAAAAAATCCCTAGATCTTCTTTTGACAGCAAGCCAAGAAAAATGGAAGATAGCCAAGAAGAACAAAGAAGAAGTGTAACGGGGGGGGGGGGGGATGGCAGCCAGCAAGTTAGAGGTTTTTTCTTCTTCTATGTGACAATTAACAACAAAATATAGTCTTTTCACAAATAATATTGCAAAAAAAAAGGGGGGGGGTAAATAAAGAAAACAAGAGTGTTCACCAGCAAAACATCACAGTAGCGAGAAAAACATCACATATTGTTAATAAAAATAATACAAACTTCCCTGGCAAGAATCCACTTAGCCTTGGCAGAGATCCAAGTAGATATCCAAGTATTCGCTTTAACTTCTAGCTTCGCTGTCCTCTAATTATTTCATAGTCATTAATCTTCGCCTTTTCCCATAGAGAGATTAGAAGAAAAATCTTTTTCCTCAGCTTACCAGATAAAATTCTTCACCTTCCTCGTATGTCATTTGCCGCGTAAGAAGGCTTCAAATGGGCTTTCCCTTCTTTGGATCAAATTATAGACAGCAGCTTTCCCACAGGTAATATTGTGCAAAGAAATAAGAAATAAGAATGCTTACCAGCCATCCGATGCATATCTGGCTAACGTAAGCTAATTAGTCCATCCAATGCCGAGAACTGGCAGGGGCTAGAAAATCCCCTGTGTAGCCTGATTGAGAAATGCCTGAACCTCTTCCAGTAAGATATAGGATTGCTGTCCTACATCAACCAGGAGAGATCATGCCAAGCAATCTATCTTTGCCCCAACAGGGCTCAGTTAAGTCTCCCACGACTTACTATTGAGCATTACCTGCGTGATAATAGGAGCCCCTATTAATCACATCCGTCTTGTTCCGAAGCCATCTTCGAAATTTTTGGTGTCCTTTGGGGATATTCAGTGAGATTTTGTGGTCTCCACTTCGCTCATTCTTCTCAGCTTTGGCACTGAGGCTTTAGAGTGCCCTCACCTCTCATTGCTCACCTGGTTGCTTGGGTCTTTCATTCCTTGAGGTTGAAGCAGGAACCAAGCCAGTGCCCAGAGATGGATTCCTACAGCCTACGCCGGGAGCCGCCGCCAGCCTCGCCCCAGAGACCGGGACACCAGCAAGCTGTCCACCTGCGCTGGGGCCCGGAGGACTGCCGCCACGGCATCCACGCACCAGCACCCGCCGGCATTCAGGCCCCTGCTCTGCACCCCCGCCTCGTGTCGTGAGTGGCAGAGGCGCTGAGGAGGGTGGGGCGGGGTGAGGCCAAGGCCGGAGGAGGAGGCCGGAAGTGGGTGCCAGCTGGGCAGCCAAAAAGGGCTGGCCACGCCAGGGGCTGGTGGCCTCAGGCCAGTGGCCGAAGGGCGACGGCCGAAGGGCGGTCGCCGCCATTAGGGCTGTTGGGGCTGCTTGGGGGCTGGGCTGGCCAGGCACCTTGGCCGTGCTTGGACGGACTGAGTCTGGCGGGGGTTAAAGGTGGGTGCAGGTTTTTAAGTGTTTTAAGGTTTTAAGTGTTTTAGGGGCCCATCTCCAGTCTGATAGGAATGTTGCCTGGGGAGCACATGGGGGCCACCACGGGGGTGGTGATGGGCAATGGTCGTTATGGTCGCAGTGGGGGTTTAACGTTCCCACCTAGGAGAAGGCGGGACAGATGGTTAACACCTGTCCCTCCTTCTGGTTACTCCCCCAACCAGCGGGTGCCAGGTAGTCTTGTCAGCTGCCCCACAGGCCTGACAGTGCTGCTGCTTAATGCCAGGTCGGTCCACAATAAAGCTAATCTCATCCACAATGACGGCCGACCTGGCTTGTATCACCGAGACCTGGACGGGGGAGGGGGGTGACGTTGCCCTCTCAGAACTATGCCCACCCGGGTATGCAGTCCAGCACTGTCTGCACCCGTAGGAGAGGGGAGGGGGGGTCGCTGTAGTTTATCGAGCTTCTTGTTCCCTCACGGGTCTTCCTGTCTCCTCGAGACTGGGGCTGGAGTGTCTCCACTTGGTGTTGGGAGACCAAGACAGTTTGGGGGTTCTGTTGGTGTACCGAGCACCCTTCTGCCCAACAGACTCCCTGCCTGAGTTGATGGAAGTCATCTTGGACCTGGTGTTGAAGAACCCCAGGATGATGGTCCTGGGGGACTTCAATCTCCACACCGAGACTGACCTTTCCGGGGCAGCTCAGAACTTCATGGCTGCCATGATGGCCATGGGGCTGTCTCAAAATGTCAGCGGCCCGACCCATGAACGTGGACACACTTTGGACCTGGTTTTCTCGATGGGTCAGGAAGAGGGTGATCTGAGAGTGAAGAATCTATGTTTGACACCCCTGTCATGGTCAGATCACTTCCTCGTGAGCTTTGAACTCAATAGTGACCTCTCCCTCTGTAAGGGTGCAGACTGGATTGTGATGGTCCACCCCTGGAGTCGGATGGATCCGGATGGATTCCTGAGGGCTCTGGGGGATTTTCCGGTTGACAAGGCTGGTGCTCCTGTTGAGCCCCTGGTTGATGTATGGAACAGGGAGATATCCAGGGCTATTGACACGATCACTCCTAAGCGCCCTCTCCAACCGGGCAGAGCCTGTCCAGCTCCCTGGTATACACAGAAATTACGGGTGATGAAGCCGGTTGGTAGATGGCTAGAGCGTAGGTGGAGGAAATCACGGGACAAATCCGATCGAGCACAACTTAGAGCCCAGTATCGGGCCTATGCTGTGGCGGTGAGGGCGGCGAAGAAGCAATTCTTCTCCATGTCCATTGCCTCCTCACAATGCCATCCAGCGGAGATCTTTCGGGTGGCGCAGGAGCTAATGAAACCTGGCCCCACAGAAGATCTTGTGTCACCTCAAAAACCCGCTGTGACGACCTTGCCACGCATTTTAGGGAGAAAGTTGTTCAGATTCATCACGAGCTGGACTCCACTGTTAATACAGATTCTTGTGAGGAGGCGCCAACCGTGCCGGCTTGTCCCTCATTGATGGATGAATTTCAGTTTTTGCGGCCTGATGATGCAGACAAGGTGCTTGGATCAGTACGCTCAACCACCTGTTTGCTGGACCCGTGCTCATCTTGGCTATTAAAGAGCGCCAAGGATGGGATTGTGCCCTGGATCTTGCAGGTGGTCAACGCCTTTTAAGAGACAGCCAGGTACCTGCCCCTTTAAAGGAGGCGGTAGTCCTGCCAGTCCTAAAGAAGGCTTCCCTGGATCCAGAGCTGGTCGCCAACTATAGACCGGTGGCCAACATTCCCTTTTTGGGCAAGGTGCTGGAGCGGGTGGTGGCGGGACAACTCCAAGCACTCTTGGATGAAACTGATTATCTAGACCCATTTCAGTCCAGTTTCAGACCCGGCTTTGACACTGAATCTGCTTTGGTCGCCCTGTATGATGACCTGTGCAGGGAGAGGGACAGGGGGAGTGCGTCCCTGTTGTTCTCCGGGACCTCTCAGCGGCTTTTGATACCATCGACCATGGTATCATTCTGGCTAGGTTGACGGGGTTGGGGGTTGGAGGCAACATGTTGCAGTGGTTCCACTCCTACCTCAACGGCCAATTCCAGAAGGTGGTGCTGGGGGACTATGGCTCTGCACCATGGCAGCTATGCCATGGAGTTCCACAGGGCTCCATTCTGTCCCCCTTGCTCTTCAATATCTACATGAAACCGCTGGGAGAGGTCATCAGGAGGTGTGGGCTGCAGAATCATCAGTACACTGATGATACCCAGCTCTACCTCTCGTTCTCCACCGATCCAGGTGAGGCAGTGGCTGTGCTGAACTAGTGCCTGGCCGAGGTAATGGGCTGGACGAGGGCCAATAAACTGAGGCTCAATCCTGACAAGACGGAGGTCCTGTTAGTGGGTGGTTCGGGCTACAGAGTGGGGGACCTGACCCTAGTCTTGAATGGGGTTGCACTCTCTCTGAAAGACAGGGTCTGCAGCTTGGGAGTGCTCCTCGACCTGGAGCTGACCTTGGTAGCCCAAGTGTCAGCAGTGGCGAGGAGCGCCTTCCAACAGCTTCGGCTGATCCATAGCTGCATCCCTTCCTGGAGTTCAACTGCCTGGGGACAGTGACACATGCGTGGGTGACTTCCCGGTTAGACTACTGTAATGCGCTCTACGTGGGGCTACCCTTGAAGACGGTCCAGATACTTCAATTGGTGCAAAATAGAGCTGCCAGGATGCTGACGGGGACTGGGCGTGGTTCTCATATCACCCCAGTTCTCCGTCAGCTACTCTGGCTTACCATTGAAGTCCGGGCCCAATTCAAGGTGTTGGTTCTTACCTATAAAGCCCTTAACGGCTTGGGTCCTGGCTACCTAAAGGAGCACCTGCGACCATATATTCCCTCCCGCCCCTTACGATCAGCGGAAGATGCTCTCCTCCGGGAACCCTCTGTGAGGAAAGTGAAGAGGGTGAGTACCCGGAGGAGGGCTTTCTATGCAGTGGCACCCCACCTATGGAATGCGCTCCCCAGAGAGGCTCTCCTGGCGCCGTCATTATTTGTTTTTCAGCGCCAGGCAAAGACCTTTTTATTTAAGAAATATTTTAATAATTAATTTATTAATTTTATTAACTTAATTGTAACTTTTAAAGTTAATAATGACTATTTATATTTTTAATTGTGACTTGGAGATTGGCCAATTTTAGATTTTAGATTGTGTATTGTTTGTATTGTTGGGTTTTATTTTCTATTGTATTTTTTTGATATGTTGTAAGCTGCCCTGAGGCTATTTGGCAAGGGGCGGCATAGAAATTTGTCAAATAAATCAATAAATAAATTCCACAGACCCCCTCACAGCCACTGCCATTCCTCGCACCTGAGTGTAGCACGAGGACGTGGTACGGACCCTTCTTCCCATGGTGAAAGGAACATGCTTTCCTCCGAGGTGCCTCTACACGTGCCGAGTCTCTCAGCAGCGCTGGATGGCAGAGTATCCACCCGGAACCTGGCAGAAGGCAGCGTCAAACACCTGGAGGGAAACGGCCTTTCACACTTAACAGAAGTCTCTGGTAGCCAGGAGATGGCTTCACCTTCTCTCAGAATAGTTTGAAGAGGCACATAAGTTGGGGAAGAAATTGATGGAACGCTGAGAAAGAAGACAGAAAGACTTCTGCCTTTTGAACTCTGTCCCAAGACAAGTGCCTTGAGCATGGCCTCAGTTGTGTCAGTCCAGCCAACACAAGATGTTCAAAAGTGAGAAAGAAGCTGCTGTTTCCTTGGCTAAAGGAAACTGATCCCTCTGGTTAAGTTCTGGACAATGAGAATCAAGTTTTTCTCAATTTCTTACAAACCCTGGTGGGATTGGCCCCCATGCATAAGTGCAGTGCATGGCTGTCAAAGATGGACCATAAGGAAGGAGGAGTGATGAAGAATTGTGGCCTTTGAATTGTGGTGCTGGAGGAGACTCCTGAGAGTCCCTTAGACCGCAAGGAGATCAAACCAGTCAGTTCAAGAGGAGATGCACCCTGATTGCTCTTTAGAAGATGCTGAAGATGAAACTCAAATATTTTGGCCACCTAATGCGAAGGAAGGACTCACTGGAGAAGAGCCCGATGCTGGGAACAATTGATGGCAGAAGGAAAAGGAGATGGCAGAGGATGAGGTGACTGGTGGAGTCACTGAGATAGTTGGTGTGAGCATAAGTGGACTCCGGGGGTTGGTGGAGGACAGGAAGGCCTGGAGAAACTTTGTCTATGGGGTCGCGATGGGTTGGACGTGTATTTGCAACTACCCATAACACACAGGGCTCGCCCTCCTGCAAACATCAGCCTCCTGAGGCAGGGGGTCACCCACCAGCCTTTGGCACCATCAAGCAAGCTTGCGGTTTTCTCCTCTCTGCCAGCCACATCCCAAGACATGCCTGCACGTGGTCTGGGAAGAAGACCTTGGCCAAACCAGGCCCCTGAATTTTAAATGTTGGGGTAAACTCCTCCCTTCGAATGCAATTTTTAAAAAAATTATTGATGTTAAATACTGGAATTGTTAATATGATTTTTATTATAATTTACTCTGTATTTATTTATTGTAAGCTGCCCCGAGGCTTTGTTGCAATGCGGGCGGCCTAAAAATATTTTAATAAATAAATATAGGGCATTCAAAAGAAATATGCCCACATTTCTATACCTCTTCAAAGGAGTTTTCAATGCTGTGTGAGAACTGAAAATGGCACCACTGATTTTTCACAACTGATACTTTCAGAAACGGCAGCATGTGATCCCCATTTTTATATTTTGACTATTCTGGGTTATCCCATGAGAAACCAAACAATGAAGGATTCAGACTCCAGCCTCCCAAAGAAGATGGAGGCCATGTGACCGGCTGGGGTTTGCTGGTGGCTTTGGCATACGTGCAAATGCTGTGGAGCAGCAGGGAGACGAGACGAGGGCCGAGACGTGGGCTGTATCAGGGACACAACAGGTTGGCTGTGTCCTTAGATAGCACCCCTGACACAGCAGGGGGCCGAGTGCCATAATTTGTGTAGCAGTCTTGTTAGCTGGGTGGTATTATGCATGCAGATGTGGGGCTGAACCAGAGAAGAGCCTGATAGGCAACGCAACTGCTGTGTCCTGATATGTGTGCCTGTTTGCATCTTGTTCCCCGTGGACATTAAAAGGACGTGCAGACTATTCAGTGCCATTGCTGTGCTCATTGCGAGTGAGACCAGGTACCTTGCATGAAAATTTACCCAGAAGAGAAACTTTTTTTGGCAACATTGCCTTGGAGAGATATTACGCTTTGCATGTTTGGAGAATATTGCCTATGAGGACATATTAAAAAGATGAGGTACCCGAAACCTCTCTGCTGGGTGACACAATCATTGGTGTGTGTGCACAGCATTGCTTTTAGAAGGGTTCCCTTCCTTAAAAGCAATTCCCTAACCCCTCACTGAGCGTGCTGAAAGGGTCTTCTGTTTTGAATCAATCTTCCCTTCATACAGATCTTCTCCATGAGGCAATAAGAGCTCTGAACACTCAGAGGTTCTCCCTCTGTGTCCACCAATTGCCATGTCTCTTTGGCACAAACCCTCCATTTGTCAGGATGACCAAGATTCTTATCGAGTGCCAGCCCAAGCCCACCTCCACCAGTGGCTGGAGGCAGAGCGAATCTATCTCCCAAAGATGCTTTGTGCCTTGCACATGCTCAGATGCTCTGTGTGCAACACACCACATTCATCAGAAGTTGATAACTTCCTGCCAGAGGATCCTCTGAGTCAGGCTGGCCAAATCAAACAAGGGATGGACCGCAGATGTTTTCTCGCCTCACCAGCTGTTCGTAGCAAGCAAGTTCACCCCCTTTTCTTCTCATTTTTGTTTCCTTTTGAAAAGATTCAGTGGCTGCCTCCCTCTCCCCATTTACTTCACTCTCTCTCCCACGTGCACGAAATATCCAACCTCACCGGTCAAGCCTCACAAAGCTCTCACCCACCATGCACCATCCCAGGGGCATCACAGGCCAATCCTCCACCTCACACAATCTCTCTCCCACAGGGCAAACTCCCAGCACAAACTACAAAGTCCCAGGTCATATACAAAGTAACTTCTAGATTTTAAGTCATGCACACAGGAGTGGAGTTCCTTATGAAGGCAAGAATAGGGATATTTCAGCAGATAATGTGTTCTTGAGTATGGGGAATATGGGAAACTGCTGAGCGGAGTGGCCATAATAGCACAGTAATTATGGCTGATTACAGAGTTGACATGGCAACAAGGGAGGCACATGAAACATGATGGGTCCTGCATGGGAGCTTGATTTTCTGACCACTGTGTCTTCTCTGCCTGGCCAGGTGGACCTCCAACAGCAGTCCCTTTAGTGGACAGGAAGACACCAGACCCGTGTCCTCAGCTGATCTCAATTCCCTGTACTTCCCCTCCACACACACACACTGCCTCTGGGACCATCTCATGGCTTCTCTCAGGTGCCAGGTTTTACATTGTTGGTTCAATGGGGATTATTTGACGACCGGCTGAATCCTTTGATTCTAGTGCTGCGGTCATTGTTTTGTTTTGCTCCCTTTTCTCTCTGCAATGAAAGGAGCATCCCTGTGTGCCTAGAGAATCATGAAGCACCTCTCCATTTCTCATATTACAGAAAGGCACCTGGGAGCTCGAGGCTCTGTATGGAGAGCTGAGGCTGAGATAGGGGCCTCCTGCTTCCTGTCCGAGGGGCTGATCTGCCCTGGGAGCCACATGCTCCTGGCTGGCCACATGCCCTGAGCTGTGATGGCTGTTAAGCTGTCCTTCCCATCCCTTCCCCTCTTTGACCCTCCTTCATCCTTTCAGCCTGGATGCTCATGAACCTCTATTTTTATCCTTTCTATACACGACTCTTTCCCCCCAAGTTGAGTTTCTGGTGTGCTGATTCCCAACGCTGGTCCTGGATTGAGGGAAAAGGGAGGTTCCACCTGCTATGCTTCCCAGGTCGTGAAACAGAGACACCCAACCTGCTTTCTGTCATGCTGAACATGCAAAGAATAAAATTCCCCCTAAGCTGAAGGGCTGAACTGTGGTGGGCAAGACCTGAGGGAGACTGCCGTGTCTTCGGGGAGGCAGGGGGGCCTGGAGCAGTGAGCCCAGTTCCAGCCCCCCCCCCCACATCCTCAAAGCTCCTAGCAGATGCTTGGCCAATCACTCCATCTGAGCTCACCTCCCTCACAGGGTAAAAGGAGAGGAGGAAAACTGTAAGCAAAGTTGGGTGTTTGCAAAACGAGAAAAGGCAGAGAATACTTGCGGCATAAACAGAAAATGCAGTGCCCGATATTCCTCCCCTTTCGGCTTCCATGTCCCCCCCCCCCGGGGGTCAATTTTCAGCTGCTGCACTCCTTCAAGTGTGCACTGTGAGGGGCAGGGGGACCCCCAAGTACATGGACCCCTGGCCTCCAAAATATGAGGGGATTTTGGAAATGGTGCACTGAGTTCAGTGGGCGAGATGCTTCCCCCATGGCCTAGGAATCATCGGGCAGGAGCTGATGCAGCCATCCCAGCCATGCAGCTACATTCCCAGAAAGCATCCTAGATGGAAGCAAGGCCAAGGTTGCTCATACTGGAGGAGCCTGGCTGGACTTCAGCTCCAAACAGTGCAACCTCCAACCTCAGGCAGGGTCCCTCTTGAATCAGACTGAAGCTGGATCTCTCAGGGCTGTGAAAAGACTTCTCCAACCCTTCCCCAGGTGGAGGAGAACATTCCCTGCTCTGAATCTTTCTCTTCCTGCTCTCAGAAGCAGTCTGGGGGCCTCCCCACAGCCCTGGCAGGATGCCTCTGCTGGTGCGCTCTTGCAGTCAAGCCTCTTTGTGAGCACATGATGGGGAGCCAGCCCAGTGCAGACTGCCTAGGGAAGGGATCTGCAATGCCTGACAGATCATCTCTAACAAACCCTCCCATCCACAAGATCCCCACCCTGGAAAACGAGCTGGAGGGATTTCCATGCTGCATTGCCAGTTCCATGTCAAGTTCTGGGCAAACAGTATTTGTCTGCCCAAACTTCAAAATAAAGAATGAAAATTTCAAAGACTGAAGTCAGAAACTATTTATAGAAACAAAAAAAGACGAAACGCAAAGCTTAGCTAAGGAGGTTAAGAGGAGTAGATTTCTTCTTTGCTGCTTCCCCAGGTATGAAATGGAGCTTTTATTTTTCCCAACTACCAAAAAGTGCAAAGGATGATTTTTTTCCCGAATTCACGTAATCTGATACTGTTCAAGTGACCAAAATGGATCGCTAGCTTCTTCAGAAAAGTTGGAGTTCTGCACCCTTGATGAGCAAAACAAACAGCACTTTATGCTTTGCTTTTCATCATGAGATGCTCCTTGCTATTCAGGTCAGGCCTCCATAGAATGATGAAACACTTGGGCAGGAAGATGCAGCCCAGCAGCCCAGCACTGGAGGCCAAGATGGAGAAGACCTGAACAGCCACCATGTACTTGCCCTTGGTGCTCAGGTAGGTGGGCACAAAGGACACCCAGACGCTGCAAAAGACCAGCATGCTGAAGGTGATCAGCTTGGCCTCGTTGAAGGCCCCGGGCAGCTTCCTGGCCAGGAAGGCCACCATGAAGCAGACAGCAGAAAGGAAGCCCATGTAGCCAAGGGCAGTGTAGAACATGGCCACAGAGCCTTCCTTGCACTGCAGGACAATCTGCCCAGCCTGGGAGTGCATGTCAGAGTCAGGGAAGGGGGGAGCAGTCCCCAGCCAGATGGTGGAGAGGACCACTTGGACACTGGAGCAGCAGATGACAATGGAGTTGGCCAAACTCCTCCCCAGCCAGTTCCTTGCCCTGTTGCCTGGCTTGGTGGCCAGGAAAGCCAGCACCACAGTGATGGTTTTGGCCAGGAGGGAAGAGATGGCCACTGAGAAGATGATGCTGAAGGCTGCTTGTCGCAGGAGGCAGGTGATGCTTCTTGGCTGGCCAATGAAGAGGAAGGAGCACAAAAAGCAAAGCAGGAGGGAGACAAGCAGAATGTAGGAGAGGTCTCGGTTGTTGGCCTTGACTACTGGAGTCTCTTGGAATTTTCTGAAGATCCCCAGTATGCTTCCCGTGGTGATGGAGAAGAGTAGGGCCAAGCCAGTGAGGAAGGACCCCAAATGTTCTTCATAGGACAGGAAGGTGATGACCTTGGGGATGCACTGATTCCGGGACTTGTTTGGATGCTGATCGCCTGGACACTTCAGGCAACGCTCTGAATCTGTCAAAAGGCAGACAAAGAGCACCTGAGAGCCCGTCCAGTTTCTGTCCTCTATATTGGATTCATCATTCTGCTTGGTCCTATTACTTCTTGCAGTGTAAATGGTAGTAGTCTTATTAAAGGTATGATTCTGGTGTGACAGGAAATGCAAATAGTTTACCTGCCAAGAGTGGATGGGCCCCGTCTTTCACCCAAACCAGCAAATGGCCATATATAATTTATAATGGAAGCAAACTACGCAGAAGTCACTCTGCAAAGTGGGCTGGGGTATTTTTCCTTGCAATCATGAACTGATTCATGTACCAGAAGATGCCCGACCCTGCCAGGTACACCATCCTTTGCAGCTGGATGGGTAAGAGATTTCACGAAGACCATGACACCCAACAGCTAGCATTCCCAGGCCAAACCGGGAATGCAGCCTTCTCAGGACAACTCCTTGGAGTAGTGCTTGCATGGAGGGATGTATGCAAGGGGCCACCTCTCCACTGGAATGCCCAAAGTCCTCGCCCTAATTCCAGCTGTAGCTCCAACCCTTCAGCCACCATTCGAGAGTCAGATTAGAAGTTGAAGGGATGCTCCTCTCCCAGCTGGAACTAAACTAGCCTGACTCCCAGGACCTAAAGATGCACTGAGCCTGAAACTGCCTGAGCTCCCACCACCAGTGAACCCAAACACCTCCGGGCTGTATCCATACATTGTTTCCAAGCTTCCAACTTTCAGCCCAGGGAACTCTAACTAGGCACCCACCAGCCCATCCACTGCCACAACCTCTCCAAGAAGGAATTTTTCCTGGAACCGCAGAACCACCTGCTTCCCTCTAATCAACGGAGACCACCACCCTCCATGGGGTGGGCCAGTTTGGGTGGACTGATGTTATGGGACTGGTCATTTGGTCAGGTATCCCCTTGACATACGCAGGTGACAGGAGAATGGGGAGGAACCCAAACAAGGACACAGACACTACCAGCCCTTCCTTCTTACAATCTTTCTTTTATGCCCTTCCTACTTAGTAGCTGCATCAAGCTTTCCCACAGTCATGAACCATTGCAAAGCCAGATGGGCTCTGAGTGACATGTTCAGGATTTGGCTCCTTCTGCCCAGGAAAACATTCTAGCGGGTCTTGCCAATATTCTGGGAGGTTTGGTGAATTCTGTCCCAACTCCACAAAGGTTATCAGGGTGGTAGAGAAAAGGAAGAAGACTGGGGTGTGGGGAGTTGTGATTTGCTAGAGCAATTTCTGCTCCCCCAGTGGGACGCCTGTAGGTGGAGGTTTTTTGGTGGCTGTACTGAGTTGGTAGAGGCGAGTGGAATTCCTCACTTTGCAGCACCTGCCTGACTTGGAGCCAAGATGGTGCAGTGGAACGGCAAGGCAGTCTAGTTCTGACTCAGCCAAGCAGTCCTCCAGGTGACTGTGGGCCACCCTAGACTATTATTCCTGCTTTCCTCCACAAAAGAGGAGGGTTCTGGTGCCAAGTTCTCATGGAGGGTACTGTGGTGGGTGAAAAAGTTCAATGACAAAACCCTGCCCACGAGGGGAATGAAAAACTAACCGGAGAAATGGAGACGACAAGGAGAAATGCAGAGGCCATGGTGGGCGGGGGACGCTTCGCAGCAATCATGAGTGAACGGAAAAACACACCCGGAGTGCCCTAAGGCCAAGGAGTCTGGGACTGTGGGAGTAATGAGGAATGAGTCATTCTGGAAAGTGGAGAACACAAGACAGAACTTGGCCCATGCAATGCTTCCAGTTCTGGAGAGAGGGGTTGATAAAACCAGCCCCACAAACAAAGCTATTCTGCCCTGATTCTCCAGAAACAACCAGGCCATCCTAATTTCCTTGCAGGATTGTTTACCACGCCCACACGTGCCACATACCATGGTTGGATCCCTGCCTTCCCCCAGGTACTGCCTTTCCCTCTGCGCTCACATACCTTCCTGAGTGGAGATGGTCCCTTCCGCACACGGAGTGCAGGTATAGCAGCACAGGGGCTCCCCTTCCCGAACCACCTTGAAGAATCCCGGGTGACAGCTCTCCACGCACCTGGCCTGGGGAAGGGGCTGAGCGAGAGAGAAGAAGCATTAGGGCAGGAGGTTTTGGGCAGATGGAGCTGGGGGCTGGGAAGACAGAGCTGGAAAGGGCAGAGAGGGGAGGATCTCCAGCACATCAGTGGATTCCATGAATGAACCCCACAGGAAGCAGCTGGATTTTGCGTCCCAGTGAAAAGCATCACTTTTGTTCACTACACCTATGACATCTCAGGCTATTGATTTTCATTAAAATCTGTACTTCCAATTTTGCAGACTGTAACTCAAGGGATGGGAAATGAAAGTAAGAGAATAATGGGGATGGTTTTCTTCACCTGATCTTTCCATCTCGGCCACACAATGGGATCTCGATGAATGGTGAATCTGGGGCCAGGCAAGCCCCATCTCTCTAGACTCCCAACTTTCACTCTTGCAGGAGTCTTATTTGGAAACTGCACCCAGCTGACAAGGTCCAAGTTGGCTGCCAATTCTCTGTTCTCATCTAAATACACCCCTCAATAGCATGATTGTGAAACTGGGGGTCTCTCAGGAAAGGGTGGAGCTGGAACAACACAGAAAGAAAAGGCTTTGAGAAGACCCATTTCACATCCAGTTTTACTTTGAGCTTCTCCCAATTTAGTGGGGCTGCGCGTGACCCCAATAATGGACAGGATTATGTTTTCCCTGCTGGATGCCCACGCTCTGCTTTGGGAATTTAGCAAATAGACAAGGCAAGGCTCATGCCTGAAGGGAAAGGGAAAGGGAGGAGAGTGTCTGTGAGGGAAGCTTTTCAGGAATACTTGGAAGCAGTGGATGAACCTTTCTACTCCAGGGCCTGCAGTCCTTTAACATGTGAACCTGGAGCTCATTGAAACAGGTTTAATGGGTTTCCTTCAGAGCAGCCTCATGGAAATTGCAAAACAGGGAATTTGGAAGGAGCCAGGAGGGGCTTGCTTTCCCTTCAGCCCTTTGTTCCTCTTCTGCACTCTGAGATGATCAAGCAGATGTTGCTTCCTTCCCGCCCTCCCGTCTTTTCATATCCAGGCTAAACGTGCCAACGCCATGCAATCCGAACTCATCCGTCGTGGTTTCCAGGCCATGCATCCTCCTGCTTGTCCTATTCTGAATGCCGAGAACTTGTGAAGTGGCCTTCTGCCTTCCCACTCATTAGCTACCCCAC
Organism: Varanus salvator macromaculatus; assembly: GCA_023646645.1. Taxonomy (NCBI): domain Eukaryota; kingdom Metazoa; phylum Chordata; class Lepidosauria; order Squamata; family Varanidae; genus Varanus; species Varanus salvator. Next base: position 16,614 of record JAIXND010000846.1, on the reverse strand, counting down.
TTGCTTCAAAAGTGGAAGAGCACTGGATTGATCGCCTCGGTACCCCAGTTGTACCTCTCCTTGGTTTGAGAACGGGACACTGAAAAGAAAATTTTGAGTCCAGTTCTGTAGCCGACTGAGCACCCAGCCAAGAGTGATTGTCTCTAACTTGCTTGGAGCCATTTTGCCAATCACAACATTGTGGGCACTTTGTCCAAAGCTTTGCTGAGGTCCAGAGAGATGCTCTGCACAGCATTCCCACAGTCCACCAGAGAGGCTACCTAATTGAAAAGTGCCATCGGATTGGATAAACACATCTCTTGCCGACAAATCCATTCTGGTTTCTAGGCCTCACTGCAGTATTTGCAAAGTGTCTGATGCCTTCTAGCTTTGGCATCTACTTCAGAGTTTTCCCAAGCACTGCTGTCCGATGGACCCTTCTGTTGTTCAAAGAGGCCTCCTTCCTTCCCTTCCTCAAGGTGAGGGCAGCACTAGGCCTTCTGCCGTCATCTGGCCCTTCTCCCTTCCTCCACAATTATCGAGGACAGCAAGGCAGTGGTTCCGAGACTTCTTCTGCCAGTTCCTTCCTAGCTTTTGGTTGAAGTTGTTCAGGCCTAGGAGAAAGACTCCTTCATTGTCAGCAGACAATCACGTACCCCTTGCCATCACACTTGATCTGCCATCGTGCTCCTTCTGCTTGCATTTTCTTCCGCTTTTGGGACAAATCTTCAAGAGAGAACTGAGAACTTCAGGAGTTCCTTGTTTCCTGTCATCCTCTTGCCATCTGCAGAAACCGCCACTCATTAATCACTTCAGTCTTTTGATGCCTCCCCTTCAGTGCTTCCTGCCTTCATTCTCCTATTGTAGCTGGGCCTTCCCACCACTTTCTAGAGACACCTGTTTGGGAGAGGAATGTCGTTTTCAGATCATCACCAGGGCCTGCTTTGGAGAAAAAAATTGGAACAGACTTTCTCTGTTGACTTCTAATATTTTTCTTAGAATGAAAAGTATATAACTCTGCCTTTAGAATCACCTTTTTAAACATCCCCATCTTTTGGGAACTGCTTTTCTCCTCACAGTCATTTGCCATGGGCCTTCATTTAGCATTTTCCAAGTGTCTTAAAATGGGCTTTCCAGCCTTTTGAGGCATCAGTGGGACCACAGTTGGATGTCCTTCTCTAAGAGTTTGCGCATGGTATGGTGCTTTCCCCATAGTTCCTGTAACTGCAGCTTTGTACATTGGGTCTTCCACTTGGGTTCCCTGAAGGCTATGAGTCTGATTTTTGGAGTACTGACATTGGTCACAGGATTGCCCTGCCTCCAGTAGTGCAGAGCATCTTCCAGCACTTTTGCCCTTGACTGCCTCCTCATTCCACTTCCTGCAGGATTCCCTTCCCTGGGCTCAGCTCTCTGTTCCTCTTCAGGCTCCTTTACTGCTCTTAGTGTTGCAGATGAACTGCTCAACCCCAATAATTGACTTCTTCTCCTTGCCTTCAGAGTGCGCAGTTGCCGCTCCAGCACTCTCACTTTTCCTGCCGGGATGGCTGCTTGCTGGCCCTTTTTGTGCACTCCTGCCTTTCTGACCTTACGCAGAAACCAGACACGGCATGGTTGTTGATGGCTACTTCCATTGGGGAGGGTCCTTGGTCCATATTTCCTGATTTTGGATTCTCCATGCAGCATCATTCAAGGCTTTCTCCTCTCCTACCTGGAAGGTGACCAGCAGAGCCCCCTTTGCTCCATCTTGGTCTCCTTTTCCACTGTCACTGCACTGCCAAACTCCTGCGACCACTCCAAGTCGGCTCACTCACTGGAAGCTGGCTTGCATCTCTAGCAGTCCCAGAGCAGCTGGGGACCCATTCACTCCTCTCCTCAGCCAGGATCCCAAATGTATCCTGGGATCAGGAATGCAGGCATGCCAACGGTTGGGTGTGCTCAACCGGCATAGCAGGTCTAACGTGGATCAAACATGGGAATAGCAGGCCAACCGTTATACTCTTTCCGGTGCCAGGTAAAGACATTTTTATTTGACCATTATTTCAATAATCAATGCTTTTAGACATATCAGGATGTTTCCTGTCATAGTCGCACTTTCTATTTATTTCTCCTTTTTCTCTAGTTGTGATGTTTTTTATATTGTTTTAATAACTGACATTTTATATTCTACTTTTATACTTTAGATTGTACTTTTAAATATGGGACAGGATATAAATGCCAGTAATATATAAAGAATGAAAAAATAAAGGATTGCCTTGTGTTTTGAACCCAGGCAAGATAGCAAGCCTGAGTAAACTTAGGTCAGGGATCTGCACAAGGACCTGTGCATTCCTCACACTGCTGCTATCTGCTGCTTCAGGATGACTTGAAGCAACTCCATGGGCCACGATCAGATGCACTCAGATCTGGGAAAAGACCAAAAGAGGAAAAGGACAGAAAATGTTCATCATTTGGAAAATCTTGTCCCAGTTTCTCATGCTCCGAATTCCATACAATAGCCAAGAAGGGAAGGGAATACCTGCCATGGATGAAAGCGGAGCACATCCAGCCTGCCTTCAGGAGTCATGGACTTCCTCCTGGACCTGGAGGAAAGAGCCGCATGCACAGCACAGGCCACAGCCTGGATGGTGCTGTAAGTGAAGCTGTCCAGAGAGAGTGTTCGCTCCTTGTCCACGTGGGGCCGTCCCTCCAGTTCCTCCTCCTCTCTGCATCTCATCCACCCTTCACTGACAGCACATGCTTTGCAAATGAACACTTGAACACACTGTCCATAAATTTCTTCATAGAGTCACGCAAATACCAAAAACCATCATAGGCAGACCATTTTCTTGTTTGGGGAAGGAAGGAAAAATATGCAGAGACATGTGGGAAATCAGCACCTCCATAAGCTAGAGCCCAAATAAAGTCGCACAAAGTTGTGCTGATCCAGACTTTCCCATTGACAGGTTGCATATGAATTTTCATAGATTTTTCTAGAATAAGTAATCCATAGAAGGAGAAAAGCAACTCTTCAAAATAAATGAAGACATTGATTTCTACCAAAATCTTCCATGACTGCCACCCGCCTGGAAAAGACCCGCTTTCAGCTGTGAGATGCTGTGTGAAAAAACCACGCAAATGCCATTCCTGAGGAGCTCCGGTTTCAAGGTTCTCATGAATTTGTCTCCATTCTCAGTGTCCAGTGAGAAGAGGCCCACCATCGTCCACCGGAAGTGCAGCAGCAGCCTGACGATTCCTGGGTACTGGAGGCCTTCTTCGGGGAGCATCCTGTACAAGGAAGAGGATGGACTTTTTCTCTCCTGACCTGAGTGGTGAAAGCATAAGTGACCTGGGAGAGAAAGAAAGGGTGAGGCTGATGGATTCTTTCATCTCAGTACTCAGTCAAAGTTTCTCATCTTATGAGAATGCACCCCTCAATTTTGAATTGTATGCATTAAACATGATTTGAAAAGACGCAATGCTTGTTTGTTTTCTGAAACTAAAGTCTATCACAGAGACATAAGGGATTTGGAATTATAAACCTCTGCTAAGAAGGTGAGAAAGTGGAGAAGCTCAACCTGGAGCCCATTATTTTGAGACAAGAAGTGTAGCTTAAGATAACCATGTGCAAAAGTATCTTGTGTGCTGCTCTCCCTACCTCTCCTGACTGCAAAAGCTGACCCTAAAAATCCCTGTGCAGGTTGGCTGTGGCCATTGGTCTCGCCCGGGATGGGCTCACTCTCCAATGCGATGACGCACCCACAAGAGAGAGTCTTTTCATACAAGCACTTCTGGGAGTTTCGACTCTCCCACAGTCAGAAAATGAAGAAGAGGGGCCTGCGGTTAATTTTTATCCCGACAGTGCCAGATGGTGGACAGGTGTGGCAGAGGGCCCTGAACACTTTTCATCTCAGGGTTCTGTGGGATTGTCTGTTGTCCTGGGAGGGATAACTTGCATGGAAGTGATTTGCACAATCTCTTGCTTTCTCTACATGAAACCTCATATCACTTCTCCCAAACCTCCCACCTGAGGGATTTTGAAGATGCCCAGCATGTTGGAAAGCTGCATGGAGTTGTCCGAGTCAGATTCTTCAAGGACGGCCAGCAGATGTTCTCGCCTGCCACACTTGTAGTTGGGAACGTGGGCCTGAGAGGTCGAGAGCAGGTCTATGGCTGCATCAGATGTCAGTCTAACATCGTGAAAGCTGTCATAGATGCTGTAGCCCAGGGTGAGGTTGGGCAGGAGGCTGGGATTCTGGTTGACATCCTGGATGGCAAACAGGAAGGAGAGGAACTTCCAGTAAAGTGTGCCTCCCAAACTTTAAAAAAGAACAAAAACAGAAACGGTCACCCTGCCATCCCAGTTCATGAATCATTTCCCTGAACTTTGAAGTTACATCCTGCTTCTCGGGCTTCAACATGCTCAGCCTTCTCCCAAGCAAAAGCCAGATTGCAACTGCCGCTTCCTGAAGAAGCTCAGGTGGGATTCCTGCGGCCTCATTCAAATTTGTGTCCAGGTCCATCTCCCATGGCAAGACACCTGCAGCAAAGGTGCCCATCCCAAACCGGAGCCCAGCAGGGCATCTGTTCCTTGTGATGGGGATGGCATGGCAGAGGGGTGCAGAGGCAGGGAAGGTGGGCATGTTCTAGGCCCCCCATTGCTCTGAATCCCCTGCCGGCCTTGCTGCCTGCAAGTTCATCAGCTGCGTCTTCATGAGGAGGAAGCCACCTGGAAGGCATTTCTGTGGCTTTACAAGCTAGTGAAGTGCTGACCAGCTTCCCATGGTGCTTTGTGGCATCAGGTCCAGCAGGCCAGTGACTTACCCAATCTGTTTATTAGAGGCATGTTTGTTGAAAGTGTGTGGACGAAAGAGGCCTAGTGCTGCAGAGATGCTGGCACTGAGGACGAAGTCTCCTGATTGGAAATAATTGCGTGGCTGCAGCTCAGCCTTGTGCCAGCTCCAGGGGCATTTGGCCTTCATCCTCTCACAGGAGGCCTCTGGGAGGGGCAGCTGCAGCAGCAGGACAAAGAGGGCCACTCTTCCAGTGCTTGGCACAGCCTCCATCCTGCCCCTTTCAGTCCAGTAGAGCAGCAGTTACAGGAATTTCCTTCTAAATGGACAAGGAGCCCAGTCTGGCAAGGCTCCAGCTGAAGGAAGTGAGAATAAGTGCCTGCATGGATGACTCCCCTGCTGCTCCCAGCCTCTCCCGATCCCTGAACAGGACAGAGGGGAAGGAGGCGCCCTCCCCTTTGTGCCTGGGTGAAAGACAGTCCCCTGCCATCTCAGGGGGGCCTCGGGGGTTCAAGGTGGTCCTGGGGGAGGGGGGCCCATGAGGTTTAGGAAGAAGAGCAGCAATGTATGATGATTTCCATAGTTATATGGCTTCATGGCTGGAGCACCTCTGTGGCTCCCTGACAAGCTTCCTGACTCTTATTTGCAAGAGAGGTACACTCAGAGAGCATCCTGATGTGTCCCATGTGAAGCAAGAAGAAGCAAAGGATCTTTCCCTCATGTGCTTTGCAACTGGTCTTCAACATGTGACCTGCTGCACCCCCATTTGCTATCCCCCCCACTGCAAGTATTGCCTTGCAGCGAGGCAGCCTGGGCTGCAAAGCCCCTGCCTCGCTTTCCCCCTTCTCATTCCTCATTCACTCAGCTTGCTCCCTGGAGGTCGTGCTCAGGCCACCTTTACCTCCAAGTGCTGCACCATCATCACGGTTCTGACAGATTTTCCCTCGGAGGCTGACTTCAGCTCCAGGGATGGGACAGGCTGAGATTTTGGCAGAACATTGCTCCTGCAGGGATGGCCAAGAAGGGCAGCGAGATGGAAACTCCCTGATGGAGGAACGGTCCCGTCCGCTCCATCCCAGCTGCCTTCCAGGGATTCAGCAGGAGGGTCTTCCCCTCTCTCCTCTTTCCCTTGGAAAAAGCCTCTCCTTTCCTTCTGACTGTGCCCACTGCCCATTCCTGGCATCCGGTTCTCCTTGGGGTGCCTCTGCTGGTACTGCGTGTTCCTGCTCTTGTACAGAAACAGTGAAATATAGAAACATAGACTCAGAGTGAGTCAGAAAGGGACTCCTGGCCCATCTAGTCTTACCCCTGGCTCCAGTCAGCTTCTCTCATGGCATACCCACCATGAATCCAAGAGAGGAAGTCAGGTTGTTGTTGTTGTTCATTGCGAAGTCACATCCAACCCATTGTAACCCCATGGACATCATTCCTCCAGGCTTCCTGCGCTTCACCATCCCCCAGATTCATCTATGCTCACACCAACTCCCTCAGTGGCTCCATCCATCCACCTCACGCTCTGCCGTCCCCTTCATCTTTGCCCTCAAGGTTCAGTATAGGCATGTCTAACAGCAGAATTGAAACCGTTCTTGGTTGACAAGACAAAGCACAAGAAGTAGGAGGAACTGAATGACATTTGGACGGTGCTCATTCACTCTCGGCCAATCCTACCTGGCAGAGTGTTTGTTGTCAGGAAGAGAATGATGAGGAGAGCCAAGCAAAGTGCTTGCTTTTCTCATGCATGGAAAAGGTCAGGATAAAAGCACATATAAGATCTAGAATCCGGATCTCCTGAGTCCCAGTCCAATTCTTTATTCACAATGTTTCAACATGTTTTATTAGTTTTGAGTGACCAGGCCCTGAATCTCTTTGAAGTCAAGCTGCTGTTGTATTTCTAGTCAATTACCCTTTTTTTGCAAAGTGTAATGAGTAATATTGCTTTATGGTCCAGTGGGGACCACTTGGTGGGCTTTGGGGGAGGGAGCCTTCCCTTTGGCTAATCTGAAGAAGTCTTGGGAAGGTGCCTGCTTCCACACAAGGCAGGAAATGATGTGCAGGCGCCCTGAAAATCTAAACCGACATCTAGGTACCATATTTCCAGAGTGCAGATGAGGGTCCTGATATGCTTTGTAGGGTGAGTGGAATATAAAAGAACATATGCAGAGTGTTTCATGGGTCTGAGTCACATGCACAGCCATGGGGTTGATGACGAGGGAGGAAAAGGCACACTTTCAAAGAGTGTCTTAAATGAGCCAAACCAGCCAGAGAACTTTGGAGTCAGCAGAAGCATGGACACAAAGCAACTTTCCTTGGGAACCTCTTTCCACACAGGATTAACTTTGCAACTAAATGTAGCGGCAGGTTCAGGCAAGCAGAGAGCTCAGTCTCTTAAAGGGACAGACACCTAGCGTACTTTTCGTTCTATAAGACGCACTTTTCCCCCTCAAATGCAAGGGGAAATGTCTGTGCATCCTATAGAGCGAATGTGGTGTGCCTGACGCCTGGGACGCTGCTGGCCTGCCTGCACCACGTGCACCAACAGGCCAGCATGTGCTCGGCACACCCTACTCCACCCCCCACTCCGGGAACTGCCCACCCCCACTCCCTGGGATCTGATCACCCCCACCAGGAAGACCTGTTGCGTGCCACCGTGCCGCCACTGCCCTGCTGCCCCGCCGCACGCTGCCGGCCCCAACTGGCCAGCACACACTCGGTGCGCCCTGCTCCGGTCCCCTCATCCGGCGCAGGTGAGAGCTGTGCTGCCGCATGGAGAGACGGGCTGCTCACCCCCACCAGGAAGACCTACTGTAATTTGGGTATGTCAGAGCCATTGATTAAAACTATAACGCAGCATGTTAAAGGCATGGAAGCAGTATAAAATAGGCTAGGATTACTCATTACTTTTAATGTGCCCCCCACATTACCTCTCTGCAAGAAATTCATAAGACAAAAAAACAAACAAACAAACCCTGTAGCACAACATGAATGGTTTGAGTAACAGTGCTGGATCCCTGGTTCTGCTAAAGCCAGGGACACTGGAATGATCCCAGCAGGCACTTTGGACTTTTCCCCTGGTCAGATTTTCAAGGACAAAGAGGGCAGATTCACATTTGCTGAGGGAGTTCTAAAGGATAAAATAAATTCAACGTTAACTGCAGTCTATTAATCAAATCAGCAACAAAAATCGTTTATAACTATGGCTGTGAGAAAGATGGAAAAAATACAAAACATGCATAATCAGAGTGCATGTAAATGGAAACATTAGAGGGATGTCAAACAGGGATTTGGCCGACCCAAAGTGAGAGAGGAACAGGGTTAGCTGCCAACAGTTGGCCCTGTTCTGTCTGCTGTAAGACGGGTTCGGGGGGGGGGGGGGTCACCAATGTCCGGAGTGAATGTAATACCAATGGTTACAGTTACACATTTCCATCACCAGGTTCCAAGCTGCAGCTTGTATAGACTTTACTTCAACCCCATCAGCTTCATGAGGCTGTTAATCTACGCAGGCTGCTGGATCTGTGCTCACTGGCATGATTAAAATAACATCACGATCCAGTTGCAGTTGAATTTGCAGTTGACTCTGAGCTCTCACAAACTACTTGGGCATGATCTTTTACCTATTATTAATTGCTAAGGAAAGTATCCAAGCAAGAGTCCCTAAGGCACTTGCGCATTATATGAATGAAATACTGCAGCTATTTCAAACAGTCTTCTCTTTGGGGCAAAGAAACCTTTTATAAGGGGTACTTCTCTTCTGAAGAAGGCATGGTTAAGAAGGCAAACCTCAGAAAGTCGTAGCTTGCTAGAGGCAATGATTACATACCTTTCCTGAAGTTGCACAAAGTGGCCCTAGGACTCCATATAAACAATACAGGAAACAGCCGGAGGCTTCACAGACCAATCAGACAATAGTTCACTTCTTTACTGAAGACAGAAGTGTTATGAAGATGGAAGGAAAAAATTTTGGTGATGGCAAGGAAGCTCTAAAAGAAAAAGCTGACAAATTTTATCTCAAGCATATAGACATCCACTGGTACATGTACATAGAATAAATAAGAAATCTGCAAGGAGTTTGTGGATTCTATGACCTATTGTCTAATGCTTCCTCTCCTCCTTTGACTAATCCTCATTTTTAAAAGATTAATTTACCTTGCCTTCATTAGGAGGATAAACAGTATATGGATTCCTTAATCTTGACTGAAGAAGTGAATGTTGTAATAAAAACTTAAAGGAGGCACACAATAAAACTAAAGCTGGCCCTGGCAGCTTTTGTACTAATTCATGTAAACTGTATATTCTGGTACCCCTTTTGACTGCATTGTTTAATGATGTTCCAGGAGGGCCCCCCTTCCACCCAGTCACACACAGCTGTGATTCCAAAATGTATATGACTCATGCTCTGATTGAATCTTATAGACCAATTTCATTATTAAATATGAACTATATTTTATATTAGCATTGATAAATCATATGGAAACTTTCACAATAATATATAGACCTTGACCAGACAGTCCTTGTTTCTAATCCCATATATAATTGATCCAGGAAGGAGATTACTAAATTGGCCACAACAAACAAAAAAAAACACACCATTGGTCATTTTTTCCATTGGATAGGTAAAAACATGTTGATGTGTAGAACCAAGGTTTGAATTAGTCTGATGTGTAAATCAGATTTGGCTCTAAATTACTTCTAGTGTTTGACCAAATCTACTCTTATTCAGAAGTAAGGCTGAGAATAAATCATCAATACTCCACTTCTACAATTATCCAAAGGGGGACAAAGCTAGGATGCTTATTATCACCACTGTTATTTGATTAGTATTAAAACCCCTCATAGAAAAAAATGTAGCATGGACCCATGTAGGGTGAACATACACTCTCAACTCCATACTCTTTGCCCTTATGCAACCATTATAGTTGCTTACAACAAAACACCCCAGCTTCTGAAACTAAATTTTAAGAACTGGCTGATTTTATTATCATGTTAATTATTCAAAGCTCATGTTTTGAACATGTTAAATTGTTCAAAGCTGCTCACCACCACCCGCCGGGAACTGCTCACCCCCACCAGGAAGACCTGCATTAAAGTCTCTCTTTGGTTAATGACAATGATGATGGGTCTTCATGCCACTGCTGACTGCTGTTCACTTTGCAAGGTTGAAATACGGTATTACTGTATTCTGTTATAGTTTATTAAATAGTTTAGTAAACCATTTGATTCAGAATATTTTTTTTTTCTTGTTTTCCTCCTCTAAAAACTAGGTGTGTCTTATGGTGAGGTGTGTCTTATAGAGTGAAAAATACGGTAATAAAGAGTCCGTGGGAAAAGGGCATGTCTGAGAATTGTGGCTCTTTCTGGGCAAGAGGAGTAGAGACACTGCAGGCCTCATTTTCTCTTGTAGAGGCACCTCCAAGCAGCCTTTCCCTGGAAATTTTATTGGCTTTCCCAACAATCCCCTCCTTGCCACACGCCCTTGAAGTGGCATGAGGGGGTCCATCCTGCTCCACTCCTGCTCTCTCCATACGGCTGCTCCATCCCTGGGAGAGGCAGCCAGCCAAGGGTGAACTGGTGGGAGGGCTGAGTCCTTCCACTGAAAGGGGCGCAAGTGTCTCCTGAGGGTTGGGAAGGGTAGGCAGGAAAAGGTGAACATTTTGGAAGTGCAGCAAAACCAAAGTCCAACCCCCGGACCACCAAGTCTTTTCAGAAGTGCTTTAATCCTCTCACCTCTTGTGCACTGCCTGCCGATCTTGCACCACTGTCTTGACACACTTCGCAGCAGCTTCTGGCAGGCAGGAGGACACTGTGCCAGCTCTCGGGATATTTTGAGGACTCACACAAGTTGGGGAAGAGATTGTGCCAAGCTGGAAAGGAAGAGGGAAAATCTTTGGCCTTTTTAACCTGACCAGCCCAAGTCTCTTGAGCACGGTTGCAAATGCCTGGATTGTGTATCAGTCCCGCCAACACAAAGTGAGTACAAAGTGACAAAAGAGAACCTACTGCTTGCTTGGCAAAAAGACAATGTGCTCTCTGGTGAGGTTATGGACCATGAGTACAAGGGTCCTCTATTTCTGACATGCACTGATGGGATTGGCTCATCTGCTCAGGCTTTGGATGAAAGTGCTACTGTGAGGGTCTTTCTCCCCTTCCTCTCTCTATCCCTCTGTCTCTCCCTCCCTCCCTTTCTCTTGGCACCATCAATCAGGGTTGCAGTTTTCTTTTTTTCTGCTCAATTTGGATGCCAGAAGCATTTCCTGACAGTTAGGACCCCGAGGGCGTGGAATGGGCTTCCACGAGAGCTTGTTCAGGCCCCATCGGTGGGGTGTTCAAGGACAGGCTGGACGTGCACATGGTGGGCATGTCGTGAGCATAGCCGGCTGGTGCCAGAGGTCAGACTAGATGGCCCGGGAGGCCCCTTCTGACTCGCTCTGTTTCTATGTTTTATTTCATGGACATAAGCATTCCTTTCATCAAAATGGTTGACATGTGCACCAGTTGAGGTTTGCATGAATTCAATATGAGTTGGGGGATTTCAGTAGCTGCATGTGCAGTTCCAAATCAATACTGCAGACAAGAAATGGTTGGGAACCTTGATTCAGACTGTGCCTGAACACCGTCAGAGGCACTTTTTCCTTCGGACATCAACATATTCAGGTTTATGGAGCAGCCAAGTTCAGAAGGATTGTTTGTCAAGATGTGTGCACTTTTGTTGGCTGACCTGAAACAACAGCACAGACAGTTTAGACAGTGCTAAAGAGTCCTATGCTGGGACAGAATGGCCAGAGCCTTGCCATCATCTTTCAAAACATTCCACAATTTATTTCCCAACAAAGTGGATCTTCACGATACGCCAATGCCAGGTGAAGTGATCTTCTGCCTGCTACAAGTGTCTATGAAGTGTGTAAAGGCCTTCATTCTCCTGATTTAAGCATTTCTCTTCCAGAGATGAGATGAATTCTTCCATCCATTGCAGCTAGAGAGTAAGCAAACCGACTGTCTTTCCTAAACACACCAAATGGAAAGATTTTTCCGTTCAGGCCTGGGGGAAAAGTCATATCAAGTCCTCATGCTGCACTCAAGTGCCAAGGAGTGCAGTGGCAGTGATGTAGGAGGAAGGAGCCTCTGAGTTACAGTGTAAAAAACCTCTGAACTTTCAGAAAATAGGTTCAGGGGCAGGGCGATGTGCTGGCAATTTCTCCCCTGCAAGTAAGGCCGATTTCTGCTGGAATCCATTCTTAACTCCAGGGTCAATTTTCTCCTCACATGGTACCCACTTCTATGGGTACTTTTGTACTAATCACGGATAAGGTATTTCCCAGAGATGACATGTGAAATTTGTCAAAAATACATTTTAATCCTGTTATCATCAGAAGAAGCGAAGAGGACCTAAGTATACATGAGAGTAAAGAAATTGGAAGCTATAGATTGGTGCAGACATGAGTTTTCTTAAGTGGAAGCCATCGTTGTGGGGCACCCCCTAAACTCTAGTGGTGATAAAGGAAATTCAAAATACTGATTTACTCAGGTGAAAATATTGAACAAAATACAGCAAACGATGAAATGTTCCGATTATGTTTTTCTAATGAGCTGATTTCTGCTATTGAGACTGGGCCTCAAGAGAATGATGAAGGATTTGGGGAGAAAGATGCAACCCAGGAGACCAGCCCAGAGGCTAAGATGGAGAAGACCTCAACAGCCACTGCATACTTTCCCTTGGTGCTGAGGTAGGTGGGCACAAAGGAACCCACACGCTGCAGAAGACCAGCATGCTGAAGGTGATGAACTTGGCTTTGATGAAGCTGTCGGGCAGTTCCCTGGCCAGGAAAGCCACCAGGAAGCTGAGAAGAGCAGGAAGCCCATGTAAGCCAGGACTGCATAAAACATGGTGACGGAGCCTTCGTTGCACTCTACAATGATCTCCCCAGAGAGAGAATGAAAGTCCAGCTTGGAGAAATGGGGAGAGGTCAGCAACCAGGCAATTCAGATCACTGTTTGAATGAGGGGACAGATCACCACAATGGATGTTGTCAGTTGTCCCCAAGAGTTGACTTGCCATGTTTCCTGGTTGGAGGCCATAAAGACCAAGACCACCATGATGGTTTTCGCCAACACACAAGAAACTGCAATGGAGAAGGTGATGCCAAATGCCACTTGTCTCAGAAGACAGATGAGCTTAGTGGGTTGACCAATGAAGAGAATGAGCAAAGGAAGCAAAGCAGGAGAGAGCTGAGGAGGGCGTAGCTGAGGTCTCGGTTGTTGGCTTTGACGATGGGTGTATTGCGATATCTAATGAATATCCCCAAAACAGCAGATGTGCTGAGACAGAGGAAAAGGAGCAGAGAAACTAGCAGGAGACCAAGTGTCTCTTCATGGGAAAGGAAGTGGATCTTCTTGGGGATGCACCGGTCGTGGTTCTCATTTGGGTGCTGATCTTGAGGACACGGAGCACAGCAAGCGGCATCTGAAATGAGCAAGAGCTGTGGAACCATCCAGGTCAGGACATGCAAGTTAATTTGTGGGGGCAACTCCCACCCTCAAAGGAAGATGTTGAAAATTCCTTTCACTAGCTTAATATGCTCCATTCAACTAAGCTTTGGGAAAGGGGCCATGGGGATGAATACTTGAAACCTTTCCATGCCTGCAGACCTATGCAAGATTCCTATTCAGTCATTTGTCATGAAACCATTCCCTATCTAGAAATGAAAACATGAAAGTGCTAAAACCTTCACCTGCACTGTTGCATGGAAATCACACCCAAACTAAATGAAGCTTGTAAGCACTGCTTTCTTCTTCCTGTGCATGATCTCTAAGATCTTTCTCTCCTGAGGCTGGAGACCAGGCTGCAGAAACCACAGTGAAAAATGGGCATTCTGGTTCTGGTGGCAGTGAAATCCAGCGATGTTGCAGGAGGGACCCTCCAGCTGCCCCAAGCAGAGTTTTGGCCAGGCACCTCTGGGTCTCATGTTGACCTGGCAAAGTTAGAAACTGAGTATTCAAAAGAGGAAATGCAAGGATGGAAAACATCTGTGCATGATTTCAGTATTTGAAAGCTTCTCAGCAAAATGTGGTATTGTTAACAATAAACATGTCTTCTGGAAATGTTGAACATACTGTAACCAGAAATGCACAGAGGTGTGCAACATAGAGAGGGGATGAAAGCTTCAAAAACTATCCAAACTTGTACTTTCCTTAAGCTTTCCTGGGCTCCACACCATTCTCAGATCATTATCTTCTTTGTTTATGAATAGCTCCCAATGTCTGAGGTACCTGTGGAGGTGGAGAACATCCCAGCTTTGCAACGGTCACACCTGTAGCAGCAGACCGGCTTCCCCTCTGGAACTCTCCTCCAGTGCCCCGGGGTGCACCTCTCCACACACCTCCCATAGGGCATTTTCGGAAATGAAAGAAAGACAGACAGATTTAAACATGCTTAATTGCTTGGCAGATGGGGTCGCCTGTCTAGGTGGAATGGAGAATATCTGGATTATTTTTTCTTCCTCAGAAACACTGGGACAGGGGATTCTATTCCATTCATTCTGGGGCAGAGCCAGAACCTATGGAGTCTGCCTTCCAGTGGATCACACCACAGGACAATTGTGCCCAATCCTTCCAATTACTGGTGGTACCCTCCAAGTATAAAAGGATAGGATCTTCTTGAACCTCCCTGGAATGTCCAGGGCCAGAACATGGGGCGTCTGGTGAGCAATTTATTGTCTTTGCAAGTGGAAAATGACACACCAAATCCTCATGTGCAGCGAGACGCAGATCACCATCTTGTTTGCATGAGGGGAGTTGTGCCATGTCTCTGCCTCCAGGACCCAGACAGTCCATGCCAGCCCCACCTTTGCAGCCCACAGGATTGCTGCAGAGTTGATGGAGAAGCCTTGGCCTGCTGGAGCACCATGATCTACCCATCCAATCTTCACAGATTGAAAAGTTGCATTTTGAGGCATGATCCAGTTAAGAATGTCATATTTCTGGTTGTTGTCAGTGAAAGAGACTTCTTCCCCAACACTGTTGTTAAACTGGACTTTCCTCAGAGGACCCAATAGCTGAAATTGCAGAATCATGCAGTAGAGGTTACACTTAGTGGAATGGTTTCCCAAGAACTGTCTCTCCCATCCACATCAGAGAACTGTTCTCCCTCATTGTTGTAGTATTCTGAGATTTATTTGGTAAACGCAGCCTGAACACTTCAGCTCAGGTGACCTTCCCTGCTGGTTTGGATATGTTTGCCTGGTGACCACTTCCTAAGTGCACCAGGAGATGCGAGCTAGAAAACAGTTGCTTGAAGGAGGCGGGAGTCCAGGTTGTGGGTCCTCCACTGCTGACTAGAAGGAACATCCAGAACTTGGCAGGCCCACTGCCCATTCAACATTAGTATATCAAACTGGAATGTTTCATTCAATCTCAGTATGTACAATTTAGAAAGCGTGAATAATCCAGGAGCACCACCAATCCCTGCTAAACCTTTTCCACTTTGGAATGTCCATTGAAGGAAATTGCACGCATGGAGTTAAATCCACAGGGAAACTTCCTCCTGATTGCCCTGGTTTAGTATTCCTTTAGTCAAAGCTTTCCCTCCAGAATCCCTCCCCTCAGAAAACATGAGGAATCCTTTGCCTAAATGCATGAGTTCTGGAGGTGGACCTTACCTGCCATGGCTGAATGCTCAGCAGCTGCTTCCTTTCCCCCATCCGTGAATATTTTGTCCAGATGAGGGCAGGGCATGTAGCGCATGCGCCACAGCATAGACAGCATTGTAGATCTGGTAGCTGTGACTGGCCATTTCCAAATCGAAAGGGAGCTCACTTGTTTCCTCCATCATCTTCCTCCCGTACACCTGCGAACTGCCACTGGAGGGGGTTCTCCTGATCTCAGGAACTGACACCGGAATGTCAGCTCCCACCACTCTTGAAGAAAGAGTCTCCTTGAGGGTGGACAGGATCCAAAGCCAGGAGAAAGACCTTGAAAGCTGGAGTATTCCTTGTGTGGGCCCTGAAGTACAAAGCTCCATGAAGGCTTCCCAAAAGCATTCTCAACCCAGGACTTTTGCCTGCTTCAATTCTGAATGGGAGGTGAGGATCCAAACCTTCTGAAGTCGAGATCTTTGCATTTTCTTTCCTAGTACCTAACAGCGATGCTAAACGCATGGTTGCAATATTTTCACCAAAAAAAACTATGATTTCTGCTCCCGACCACACAGAAGGAATGTATCCAGCAGTCATTTCCTGCATGTGTGCAGGATCAAATGTGAGAACCTTTCAGTGAAGGCCACACAGAGGTCCTCCTGCTGCAGCAGAGGTGTCACTGCCTGCAGAAAACGCTCACCATGGTCATCGCTCTGAACGCGAGAGCCCGATCCAATTCCACTGGAAATGTCGCAGCAGCCAGACTAGGCCCTCATACCGAGGAATTTCTTGGGGTTTAATCTGGAAGGAAAAGGGGAACAAACTGATTTTGCATTGAATACATCAGAGGAAAAACACTGCAAGAGCTGAAGAGGAACTTCCTGGTGATCAATCATAAGGTCCTTTGGTTGCATTTTGAAAACAGGGATGCTTTTAATGTGGAATACGCTTCCATCCTCTAGTGGCCATGAAATGAAATGCATGGAGCACTACCCAGGAAAGTTTTCCTCTTTCTGCTGGAATGCATCACTTTATTTATAGTTAATTAATTTATTTACTTAAAACATTTCTATGCCGCCCCCATTGCAACAAAGCCTTGGGGAGCTTAAACTATACAGATAAAATACAATATTACAAATACAATAAAATAAAATAGATAGAACAATATTTAAAACTGGCCCATCTCGTTATATATTAAAATATTATAAATACAATAATAATAAATTAGCAATTAAAAT